>JAOPHQ010002020.1:162500-188527 GCA_030340625.1 Merluccius polli
ATAAGCCCGGTGGATAATAGATAGTGTGCTTTCAGGCACACTCAATAATAAGCCCGGTGGATAATAGATAGTGTGCTTTCAGGCACACTCAATAATAATAATAATAATAATAAGCCCGGTGGATAATAGATAGTGTGCTTTCAGGCACACTCAATAATAAGCCCGGTGGATAATAGATAGTGTGCTTTCAGGCACACTCAATAAGCCCGGTGGATAATAGATAGTGTGCTTTCAGGCACACTCAATAATAATAATAATAATAATAAGCCCGGTGGATAACATATAGTGTGCTTTCAGGCACACTCAATAAGCCCGGTGGATAACATATAGTGTGCTTTCAGGCACACTCAATAAGCCCGGTGGATAATAGATAGTGTGCTTTCAGGCACACTCAATAAGCCCGGTGGATAATAGATAGTGTGCTTTCAGGCACACTCAATAATAATAAGCCCGGTGGATAATAGATAGTGTGCTTTCAGGCACACTCAATAATAATAAGCCCGGTGGATAATAGATAGTGTGCTTTCAGGCACACTCAATAATAATAATAATAATAAGCCCGGTGGATAATAGATAGTGTGCTTTCAGGCACACTCAATAATAAGCCCGGTGGATAATAGATAGTGTGCTTTCAGGCACACTCAATAATAATAATAATAAGCCCGGTGGATAACATATAGTGTGCTTTCAGGCACACTCAATAATAAGCCCGGTGGATAACATATAGTGTGCTTTCAGGCACACTCAATAATAAGCCCGGTGGATAATAGATAGTGTGCTTTCAGGCACACTCAATAATAAGCCCGGTGGATAATAGATAGTGTGCTTTCAGGCACACTCAATAATAAGCCCGGTGGATAATAGATAGTGTGCTTTCAGGCACACTCAATAATAATAAGCCCGGTGGATAGTATATAGTGTGCTTTCAGGCAAAACTAGAAAATGCATTTCCTGCAGAAAACGCGTGTGAATGCTGGAAGCTGAATGATAAGCTCAAAGCAGAAATATAAAATGAATTGATCTGAAGAATCTGAAAGTAGTAGTAGAAGCTGAAATAGTAGAAGAAGCTGAAAGTAGTAGTAGAAGCTGAAATAGTAGAAGAATCTGAAAGTAGTAGTAGAAGCTGAAATAGTAGAAGAATCTGAAAGTAGTAGTAGAAGCTGAAATAGTAGAAGAATCTGAAAGTAGTAGTAGAAGCTGAAATAGTAGAAGAATCTGAAAGTAGTAGTAGAAGCTGAAATAGTAGACGAATCTGAAAGTAGTAGTAGAAGCTGAAATAGTAGAAGAATCTGAAAGTAGTAGTAGAAGCTAAAATAGTAGAAGTAGCTGAAAGTAGTAGTAGAAGCTGAAATAGTAGAAGAATCTGAAAGTAGTAGTAGAAGCTGAAATAGTAGAAGAATCTGAAAGTAGTAGTAGAAGCTGAAATAGTAGAAGAATCTGAAAGTAGTAGTAGAAGCTGAAATAGTAGAAGTAGCTGAAAGTAGTAGTAGAAGCTGAAATAGTAGAAGAATCTGAAAGTAGTAGTAGAAGCTGAAATAGTAGAAGAATCTGAAAGTAGTAGTAGAAGCTGAAATAGTAGAAGAAGCTGAAAGTAGTAGTAGAAGCTGAAATAGTAGAAGAAGCTGAAAGTAGTAGTAGAAGCTGAAATAGTAGAAGAAGCTGAAAGTAGTAGAAGAAGCTGAAATAGTAGAAGAAGCTGAAAGTAGTAGAAGAAGCTGAAATAGTAGAAGAAGCTGAAAGTAGTAGTAGAAGCTGAAATAGTAGAAGAAGCTGAAAGTAGTAGTAGAAGCTGAAATAGTAGAAGAAGCTGAAAGTAGTAGTAGAAGCTGAAATAGTAGAAGAAGCTGAAAGTAGTAGTAGAAGCTGAAATAGTAGAAGAAGCTGAAAGTAGTAGGCCTAGTAGAAGCTGAAATAGTAGAAGAATATGAAAGTAGTAGAAGTAGTTGAAATTGTAGTAGTAGTAGCTGAATTAGTAGGCCTAATAGGCCTACTAATAGCTGAAGTAGAAGTAACTGAAGTAGTAACAACACTGCTGAACGTCCTCAAAAAGTAGCCCCATCTGGCAACACTGTCTGAACGTCCTCAAAGAGCAGCCCTATCTGGCAACACTGCTGAACGTCCCCTCGCTCGAGCGTCAACGTGAAGTAAACTGAAAAGGAATCAGTTAAACTGTGAAACTCTTAATAAATATAAATGCTATCGAAATTCCCCCCCCCCCCCCCCCCGTCGGCCCACGGTATGTTACTATTGCGCGCACCCCCCCTCCCCTGCAGGTCCGCGGTGTGTTTGTGTTTACTATTGCGCGCACCCCCCCCCGTAGGTCCACGGTGACGCCATGACGCTCGAACGTGAACGTCGTTTTACGGCAGCGGAAGATTTACGACAGCCAGCATACAAACAGTGAGCAACGGACTTCACATGATATAATTCACAACTCGGATTAATTTAATGAAACCCATTGATTCTTTTGATCGGTGGACCCCTTTTGATTGGATATTATGGGATATACAAGTCTGTACATTTTTTGAACGAAGGTAAACGATTGAGAATTGATTTAGTTAGGCCAGAGATCAATGTGTAATCGATGTGTAAACTGTGATTCTGAATAAATATAAATGCTATCGAAATTTTGTTTGGATATCGTTATTATTGAATATACAAATCTGTAGATTAGTGACATTTTTTGAATGAAGGTTAGCGGTTGAAAAGGAATGAATTAGTTACGACGTGTTAAACAGTGGAAGGTCCGCCGGTTACAATGGGACGAACGGTAGAATATGACGATTTGAAACTAAAACTGCGATACAGAAAAAAGTGTAACAGCTATCGAAATTTCGTGAACACGGCTAGATAGATACAAATCTCGAGATTTGTTTAATTGTTTGAACGATGGGAAAAGGTTGAAATTTGAATTAGTTACGACGTAAAGAATGTGAAGAATAAGAGGCTGGGCGGACGGCTTCGCCGTCCGCCCATTGATTTGTATTGGAAAAATAAAGGTGGAAAAAGTTGAATAATTTGAAAAGTTGAATTAATATGAAAAATGTGAATAGATAGCCATCATGTCGTAATAAATATGAACATTTTGATATTTGAATGGTTTCTGTAGCTGAAAATATGAAGAAGGAGAAGAGTGCCAAAAAACGGTCGGAAGAAGAATAAAAATAAAAATAATAAAGATTTCGATATCTAGAGTGTGAATGCTCCAGCATTCACACTAACTAGAACATTTCTAAAGAAATTTTGAGTGTGCCTGACTCTGGCCCCATCGTCCCCATATATTATTGAGGAGGAAGTCATGTAAGTCATGCAAGAAAATAAAGCAGGTGTTGGTGTGTGTTTGTCCGTGTGTGCGTGTGTGTGTGCGTATGTCTGTCTGTGTGTGTGTCTGTCAGATGGCCCGCCTCCCCTGACCCTGACCTAGCAGGGAGAGGGCTGATATGTCACCATTTAAAGTAAAGAGTAAAGTTAATAAAAAATAATAAACATGGTTTAATAAAGTAAGAGTAAAAGTAATCAGAAATACATATTGCTTAAAAATAGAGTGTTAGTACACTAGTACAGAAAATAAATATGTCGTTAACAGCAGTGGACATTTTGGGTAGGGTTTGTTATCTACGAAAAGATGAGATCAATCAAATCTCTGAAAAATTGAAGAAAAGAATATCTAAAACAGGCATTAAAATTAGTATTAGTCATGTATCAAAAAGGGAGAGGGACAGAGAGCAGAGAGAAAAGGAGGGGGCCTGGCCCTGAGAAGAGGACAATAATGCAGGGCAGCACTAGAGCTGCAAGAAGTACTTAGATAAGGAGATCTAAAAAAGAGAGGGGCAATAAAGAGTTATGCAGTAGTTTACCCTATAATACTACTACTACGACGACGACTACTACTAATGATAATGAAAATAAATATAGGGGTAATAAAAATAATAATGATAATAGTAATGATAATACCTTTTATTTGAAGGTGCCTTTCCAAAAACACAAGGTTGCCTTACAAAACAAAGTGGTAAAGGGACAACCAGCTCAGTATGTCCAGGGGGATAACAGACTTAGAGGGGTTAGAATAAAAGCGTAATAAAGAAAGCGCTAGGGCTGGACCCGAATATTCGACTATTCAGATATTCGTTCGTTGGGTAGGTATTCGGTTTTCAATTTTGGGATTCGGATATTCGTTTTTTTTTTTTTTTTTTTTTCTAAATGTAGGCTATCACTAAAGTTAGTTAGTTAGTTAGGCCTTTATATTCCTTTCGGAACATAGGCCATCGATGAATCGCTTCCACCCTCGTCTGTCTTGTGCCATCCTCTCCAGCTCTTTCCACGTCCGTCCCTTCTCCTTTGCTTCTTGCTCTGTGCTTCTTCTCCAGGTGTTTTTGGGTCTTCCTCTGTTCCGTTTGCCTTGCGGGTTCCAGGTTAATGCTTGTTTGGCTATTGATGCTTTGCTTTTCCTGAGTGTGTGACCAATCCAGCTCCACTTCCTTCTCCTCATCTGTGTATCTATTGCTTCTTGTTTGGTGCGTTCCAACAAGTTGGTGTTACTTATACGGTTTGGCCAAAAGATCCGGAGGATGCGTCTTAGACAGTGGTTGACGAATGTCTGCAGTTTACTGTTTATGTTACTGGTGGTCCTCCAGGTCTCTGATCCGTACAGCAGTACGGATTTCACGTTGGAATTAAAGATTTTGAGTTTTGTATTGAGTGAGATGTTGTGAGTTTTCCAGATTTTATTTAGAATGTTGAATGTGGTTCTTGCTTTCCCAATTCTTGCCTTCACATCCTCCTCTGTCCCACCATCCACAGCTAAAACACTTCCCAAGTATGTGAATTTGTTGACCTCTTCCAATGTCTGGCCCCCGATGGTTATAGGATGCATGTTTTTGTTATTGATCCGCATTATTTTAGTTTTTGGTCCATTTATTTTGAGCCCAAGGCTGGCTGCTGTTCCTTCCAGCAGTTGGGATTTCTCCTGCATCTGCTGGTGGCTGCGCGAGAGTAGTGCGATATCATCCGCAAAATCGAGGTCCTCGAGATGTTCTGTTAAACTCCATTGGATGCCAGTCTTTTTATTGTGTGTTGTTTGTTTCATGGTCCAGTCTATGCATAGGAGGAAGAGGAAAGGGGAAAGCAGGCAGCCTTGTTTCACCCCGGTGTGCACTGTGAATGATTCCTGTGCTTGTCCCTGGTGAAGCACTCGGCATTGCATGTCCCGATATGTGTTCTTTATGATGTTTGTGTATTTAGGGGGGATTCCATAGTGAGCCATTAATTGCCATAACAGCTTTCGGTCCACGCTGTCGAATGCTTTTTCAAAGTCTATGAAATTGACATATACAGGTGAGTTCCACTCTATGGACTGTTCGATAATGATCCTGAGGGTTGCAATTTGGTCACTGCACGATCGTTCATTCCTAAAACCAGCTTGGTTCTCTCTCAGTTCATTATCGACCCCCTTTCGCAGCCTCTCTAGGATAATGCGATTGAACACTTTGCCTGTTGTTGATAGCAACATGATCCCTCGATAGTTATTACAATCTCTGAGGTCTCCTTTCTTGGGGATCACAGCAATGAGCCCATCCCTCCAGTCTGCTGGTATATTTCCCTCCTCCTCCCATATTTTCTTGATCAGCTGGTGCAGCATGGTGGTTGATGTTTCAACGTCAGCCTGCAAGGCCTCCGCTGGGATGTCGTCTGGCCCTGCTGATTTGCCACGCCGTAGTGCCTTGATGGCCTTCTTTACCTCAGCTCTTGTTGGGGGGGCTATCACTAAAGGCGAACCGCAAAATACATTTTGTCAGCACATTCTTGTACTATATTTATACTTGACTGTTAAGATGTGGAAATATATACCATCTCAGCTTGGGCGCGTGACATCACTCACAGCAGTGAACGTCAGGCTTCAGTTCACCTTGGCCGTTAAAGGGAAGACAAAATGCCGAAGACCTCAGCTGTGTGGGAACTAGGGATGGGCATAATTAATCGATGATCGATCATTGATCGTTAAGAAATGTGTCGATCAATTTATATTGTTATCGATCAAAAGGACGTTGTGTTGCATACTAAGTCTTGAAGCGGTGCGGTGATCGCGGCTTTAGTTCCCCGTGTCTGATCACTGTAATTCGGAGCGTGAATATCGGTTGAATATCTAATATCTTTCTAACTTTAAAAAACACTTTAGTATTTTTTAAGACGATAGTCGCACATGTTGGAATATTTTGTGATAGATCCAGAGGTTTCCACACTAAACTAAGAATCGGAATAAGGATTGTCGGATTCGATGATTAATAATAAAAGCAATTATCTTTATTCAGTTAATGATACAGAACAGAGAATACAGCCTAAGTCCCTACTCTATATCGCAGCTGGACCTATTTCTCGGTAGATGGTTCTGTAGCTGCGTCTCGCGAACGAGAGTTCACTACAGGAGTCTGGTGAGAAAAAGGATGGAGATAACAGGAAGTATAAGGGCTTTATACTACATAAAGGTGTCTTTTCTGCCTGCGAGCCTTGGAGACAACAATACTGGTGTATGATTGGTTTGTGCCATCTAGGCGTCCAGGTGCTTCCTGAGGCCAACGGCACCAACTCAGACATACGAATCAAACATCCTGCTCAAACTGTCTGTCACCTGTATGAACTTTAGAAATGCGTCTATGTTCTTGGTAATGCATCTATTTGTGGATCCGTCTACGTCTATATTCTTGGTAACACAGACAGAGGTGTGACATTTTTTAAGCGTCCCTACTCTAACTCTACAGCTAGTGGTTAAACTGTTAGAACTAGGGGCAATGTTAACTATTAGGCTTAGAGGCATTATTAAAATTTCGATATAAAAAACATAACAATGTATAAAAAATAGTAATGCAAGAAAAATAGCAATGTTAATACAGTTCCCTTTTTTTTTACTCTCCCCGTGCCAACGACCAGGATCCGGGTAGTCCGCGATTCCTGAGTACAATCGAGGCCTCGGGGAGACGAACAATACATATGTTATCACACATCAAACAGCATAAAAGGACATATATATGTGGTTTTCGATATAACCCTCTCAAGTCATCTTCTGATGACTTCCACACAGAAAACACATATGTCAAGCATCTTATCATTATACTTAAGAGTATTAAAAGGTATTAAAAGCGTCAAAAAGTATTAAAAGTATTAAAAATATTAAAAGTATTAAAAGTATTAAAAACATTAAAAGTATTAAAAAGTATTAAAAAGTATTACAAGTATTAAAAAGTATTAAAAATATTAAAAGTATTAAAAAGTATTAAAAATATTAAAAGTATTAAAAAGTATCAAAAGTATTAAAAAGTATTAAAAATATTAAAAGTATTAAACAGTATTAAAAATATTAAAAGTATTAAAAAGTATTAAAAGTATTAAAAAGTATTAAAAATATTAAAAGTATTAAAAAGTATCAAAAGTATTAAAAAGTATTAAAAATATTAAAAGTATTAAACAGTATTAAAAATATTAAAAGTATTAAAAAGTATTAAAAGTATTAAAAAGTATTAAAAATATTAAAAGTATTAAAAAGTATTAAAAATATTAAAAGTATTAAAAAGTATTAAAAGTATTAAAAGTATTAAAAGTATTAAAAAGTATTAAAAATATTAAAAAGTAAAATGCTAGCAAAACCTTCAAACTTGTCATTCACGTTGTGAGTACAGCGACGCTGTTTTCTAGGAAGACCTTCCTAACTCAGAGCTTAAAACCTTCTTATCTGTCTTGTTGATAGCACATGAGCAAAAGTTACACAATAGGGATAGAGCAGGTACCACTGGTCTGTAAGATACGCCATCTCGTGGCCGTTTATTACACCAGACCAGAGTCCTTGAAAACAGCACAGTCCTCATCATCTGACTTATTGTCCCCTCCCTCATACTGGAGCAGCGCCATCTGGGCTACTCTCTCACTGAGCTGTTCTTTGCGGAGGGTGGTTTCGATGAGACGAGTGCATAGGGTACGAGCACATGGGATGCAACAGCACCCGCATGTGATTAGAATCGCGAAAAACGTAGCGATTGAGATTAGCGCGGACATTACAAAATGTTTCCATCTGCCGAATAGTCGGGCCGCCCAGTCCCCTAAAGGGTTGCTAACCCCGGAATCTTCTGCCATTTGTTCAGACAGGGTACGGAGGCCGGCCAACGCTTTGCTCACTGAGCCGTCTGGAGCCGTGTTGTTGGGGATGAACGTGCAGCATTGCTCGCCGAACATAGAGCATACCCCGCCTTTTTCTGCGAGGAGCATGTCTAACGCCATGCGATTCTGGACAGCCATAAGGGAGGTGGCGGACAGTTGTTCGGATAGGCCTTCTATCGCATCGCGGGTTAGGTTGGACAATTTCTGAACGTTGTAATGGACATAGTTAATTCGATCGACGTTCTTGGTCGGGGTAACCGGGAATATGGCAGACCATAAGGGGATATTTTCGAAGCCGGCCGCTATGTTATCAGCTAACTTGTACCTGTCTGGCACGCCGCAGGGGATTCCTATAGCGTCCATATACACGGTGGAGTCTGTGCTTAGATCCCACTGGTCGGCAGCCTCGCGGCGGTGCCTGGCTGGGACAGTTGCGTTCCTAAGAAATCCGGTCATTGTGATAGGTACTCGGAGTCTAACGGGGGCGCAGAGGCCTCCCCAGTTTTCGGGAAGGCGTCGATACAACCTTTTTCCACATAGCAGGAAAATGTCGGCTCTCGCAAATCTGAAACTAGCCGTTTGGAGCTGTTTGGGCCATGTGTTTATGTCGGTAACGTTAATACACCAGTCGCTAAGCAATGCTCCTACTTGAACAGTGCCATTGCTTTTGTAGCAATAGTACTTGTCTTCTACTATTTCGAAACGCGGCGGGCGAGTGTCGTTACTGGGCGGGAATAGTTCGGTCAGCCGGGAACAATTTGCAGGGTTTGCTTCTCTAAATATTTGTTCTAAACACTTAGTACCGGGTTCGTTGATTGGTAACACCATGGGGTTCGTAGTTAACACGGGGCGGGCGGCGGTGCAGGCAATGCAGTCGCCCATTCCTGCCTCCTTAGTGGAGAGCACTAGCCAGGCGAGCCATAGATTATTTACCCCGCCTCCTGAGCTAATGATCATATTTTGTAGAACCGATAGGTCCTTGGGGTTCATGGCGGATACCCCATTGCCCAAATTTCTAATAGCTTGTTCTTTATCTTGTGGGGACAGGGTAGGCGGTGAGGCGGTTGTACCTTGTATTAGATCTCGAGGGGCCCAGGGGTTGACAATAATAACCTTGATTACTGAGACAGGGTCCCAGGCTGCGTAGCGGCTAATTCCTACGGAGAGGTACACAACATTAGGGGCAGAGGGGCACAAAGTGTTATGGTACTGATGGTGCCCGAAAGAGGTGAGATAGATGCCTAATTTGCCGTTCGCGAACATGAATAGTGATGTTCCGTCTCGTACTATATCTGTTCTGTCACGGTGGCGTACAACTGTACCGAGGGTGCGAGCCCAGTACGAGTGGGGAGCCCATGTCACAGCTACGTACCTATCTGCTCCGCTACACCCAGACCCTCCGTTACTCCACCCTCCTGTAATAGGCCCATCGCACAGATACACATAATTGTTTTTCCAGCGATTGCTGACATCATAACCCCACCAGTTACGGGCAGTGAATAGAGTTCTTAGTTCAATGGTGTACAGAGTTTTTGTACCGTTTGTATGCTGGATCTGGACTCCATCATACTCACGTAGGCAGGGGTCGGACTGGTTACGTGCTGTGTGGTTGATGTGGAGGGCCCTCTTGGGCCTGGTCTTCGCTGGGGTTTTGGGGGGTTTGGGCAGGAGTGGTTGGCCAGACCGGGGGGCTTTTCGGCATGGTCGAGGGCGGGCAACAGGACCTTGGTGTCGGGGGTTCGCTCCTTTGCGTCCCGTGGGTGGATTGTCTGTAGGGGATATGGGGAGAACTGGGGAGGTTAGGGGGGAAACCGGGCCTTCATAGTCACCTGTCTCTTGGGACTCCACCCTGATGTGGGACAGCCATATAATGACCCAGACGGCCATGGTCAGAGTGGCGAGACCGGCAACGGACCAGGGCAGGGGTAGCTGGCGGGTGTTGGCCCCCCTAGGAGCCGCGGTACCCCTTTTTTGGGTAGGGTAGGCTTTTCTGAGGGCGGCCCAGTACTGGGAACGGACCGTGTTGAATGGGGTGTCGTCAGGGTTGCGGGCAGTGCATGCTGCTGTCTCTAGGGCGCGGGTCGCGGAGGCTGAGGTGGCCCTGGTGATGATGACTCGAAAGGTGCCCAGGCAAAGGTCGTCCCCGTTGGTGGCCTTCTCAAAGGCTTGGATCCAGGCTCTACCGTCCCCCTGGATTGGGGGCAGGTTGGCGGCCAGGGTCCTCAGGGCTGCGGGGGTCCAGGGGCGGTAGATTGTCTTTTCTGGGGCCGGGGGCTGTGGACGCCCGGGCGTCTGTGTCTCTGGGGGTTGCTCGTCGGCAGTGGCTGGCATGATGCCACTGGGCACCCTTCTTGGCTGCAACAGAGATGGAGTATGGTGTGGCCAACAATACCTTGTAGGGCCCCTCCCATCGGGCTTCGAGGGTTTTGCGTCTGGTTTTCTTTATGTAGATCCACTCCCCTACTTGGACCAGAGGGGTCTCTGGCTCGGGATCTGCAGTAAGAATCTGGGAATACAACCTCTGAGACGACCGTGTTAGTCTAGCACAATAGTCTGTCATGATTTCATGCAACCTATCTGCTGGGGGCCCCTTGGGTGGCTCATAAGGCCCTGCCATTGGTCGTCCGGTAACTAACTCATGAGGGGAAAGCCCTGTCATTCTGTTGGGAGTGGATCTTATTATCATTAACGCTAAAGGTAACGCTTGAACCCATGTTAGTTTTTTGTTTAGACTGAGCGGTAGCAATTGCTTTTTGATCTGTTCAGCTGCGAATGCTACACTTGGTACATTTCTCTCGAGGAGAATTTTTGACACATTTTGTTTGATGGTTAGGTTCGCCCTCTCTACCAGTCCCTGGCTTTGCGGATGATAAACAGAGCCGAATGAGTGACGTACCCCTAGCCATCGTTCTACCTCCTGGAGGTATTGGTTGCAGAAATGGGACCCGTTATCTGATCTGATGTGCTTGGTATAGCCCCATCGTGGAATGTGTTCCATGGCTAACCACTGAATAACGGTTTTTGAGTCCTCATGTTTAGTGGGCACTGCTTCTATCCAATGGGAGAACCTGTCAACTATTACCAGTAGATACCTGTGTCCAGTCGTCCCCACCCTATTGTCTCTCCCCATGTCAGTGAAATCAATAACTAGCTCCTCAAACGGTTGGGCTGGTTGGGGGAAACAACCTAGGGGCACCTTAAAACCTGGCCTAATGTTCATTTGTTGACATACCTCGCAGGGCACGATTAGATTTGCAATTGTGGCATTCATTTCTGGGAACCACCAGTTTTTTGAAATCATTTCGGCCATAGTTTTGGCTGGTTGGTGGGTGGTTGCATGCATGGCTTTCACCATCATGACTGCTGTTTTATTGGCCAGAACTGGTTTCCCTAGTTTAGACCGGTACACACCTATGCTGTCTAGAGTACAACCCTGGTCGAGCCAATAGTTTCTTTCGTAGTCGGATGCATAGCTTTGCATTGTTTTCAGGTCACCGAGCATCTCGTGCATGGATGGTTCTTGGGTGTCGCTGCTTTTGGGCATCAGGGTTAGCATGGAGGCTGTTGGCTGGACGTAGCCTCCTGCTAATTTGGCCGCTTCATCTGCCCCGGGCGATGGATGTGGTTTCTTTGCTGTGTAGACATCTCTCAGCTGTTTCCTTGGATCACTCGTCCTAGGAACTTGACTTTTTGCACCACTAGTTGTGCTTTTTCTTGCTTTACTTTGTAGCCTGCTGTTGCCAGCGCATGTAAAACATTTTATTTATTTATTTATTTTTTAGAATCCTTGTTGCCTTTTTTTTTAAAATTTTTTTTACAATCCTTGTTGCTTCGATACAATCCTCCCTCTCTGTGGATGCTATGAGGATATCATCCACATATTGTACCACAACGGTGTCTTCTGGGCTTTCTTGACTGGGAGGATGGGGGTGTTCCAGGGGGACGTTGTTTGGCGTAACACTCCCGCTTGTTTCAGGCAGTCGATTGTGAGGGTGGTGCCTGCTTCTGCTTCTGGCTTGACTTTGTACTGGGGCTTCCAGATGGGCTGCACTCCTGGCTTGAGTGGGGTTGGATGTGGGCTGGGCCTGGTACGGGCTAGGGTACTGTTGCGGCCGCTGCTGTAGCTGGGGGCAGTCTTTCACCCAGTGGGATGGATCGCCGCACTGGTAACAAACCGGGGCCTGGTTCTGGGTCATTTCGATAACGTGGGTAGCTGCGAGGGACATTGCCGCCTCGTCTTCGGGCGCGGCCCCTATTGCTTCGCAGGGGGTCTGGGTTCTGGTTACCGGGCGGGGCGCCTCGGCCTTGGTTGGGAACGGGCCATTCTTGGGGTTGCGGTGGCGGAGGACCGGGCGTGGTCCATTGGTTCATCAAGGGGGGCGGCGGGTGCGGGGCCGGGGCTTGGGCGACCAGGGTCGTCTGGTCTGGCTGCTCTATGAGGGGCGCCATCTACTTGGGGGTCTTCTTGGCTTTGGTGGCTTGCTCAGTCGCGTGCCTTACCTCCAACTTGAGGAGGCGTTCCTTGAGCTCTTCTGTCTCTTCATCTTTACTGCGGAGCCGGGAGTTAAATTTCTCGGTGAAGTGGCGGATGTGGTCCTCCCACTCTCGCTGGGGCTTGTTGGCGAGGCCGACCACATTCTCTAGGGCCATCTGGACTTCTTTGGGCAGGCCTCCGATTAAGGCCATGCGAAACATGGCTTGGGCCACGGTGTTGGCTGTGTAGGGTTCACCAGTATTGTCGGTCCACTGGTTGGTGCACCGGGTGAGGTACTCTGACGTGGACTCATGGGGCTTGTGGGTCACACCTTCGAGGGGGGCTTTACCTCGGTCTTTGGCGGGGTGCTTCGCCCGCAGCTGGATCCAGAAATCGTTGTGGACTGGGTCGAATTCCTGGTTGTCGGGGAGCCGGTCGGTGCCGGCCTTCTTTTCCACGTCCTTGAGCACCTCCCAGGTGGATACCGAGGTGAGGATGCTGCGGACGTCGCCCATGCACAAGGCTTCTCCTGCCGTTTTCTTCTCAAACGTGCGTATCCATTTTCCAGTTCCTTCATCTAGCGGGGGAAGGTCTTCTTCTAGGGCCTTCTTGTCACGGTGGGTCCAGGCGGCGTATCTCATGCCGGCCCCTGGACCTAGCTCCACCAGGGGAGCCATGTAGTTTGCTTCGCCCGGGTGTTGGGCGCTCTTTGCTCTGGCGCGGGTTCTAACGCCGATGGGTGTGGGGGTAAGTAGACTTTGGGCGAGGGGGCCACTGAGGCAGGCGGGCAGGGAGTGGTGAGTTGGGCCGGGTTCATCTTCTTCACTGGAGGACCAGTCCCTGGGGGGCTCGGGGCGGGTGACTTCACGGGTCCTTGGGGCTTGGACCGTCATCCGGGGGGGTCCTCTTGGCAGGGTGTCGAGGGGAGTGGAGTGTTGGGGCCAACTGGCCTGGGCGAGGCTGGGGTGTCTTGGCGGGGCCCACTGGCGCTCATCGCCGGGAGGGGGCCGCTGCTTCGTCGGCTTCTGGAGGCTGGCACGGCTTCGAGGTCGATCAAGTCGTCCAGGTGGCCGGAACTTCTGGGGGCGGCTGGGTGCCTTCTTTCGCAGGGGTCTTTTTGGCGTACTCGGGGGGCTTCTTGGCGGGGTGAGAGAGAGCGTCTACGCCGGGGGGCCAGGTTCTCGTGGTACTCCCGGTCGTACCTCTCTTCTCTTAGTCTCTCTTCTTCCTCCTCTTCTTCGAGGGAATAGCTCCTCCTATGAGTGGGCTCTTGGTCCGGATCTTCTTTCACATCATCCGTTTCTTCTTCTTCTGTCATCTCCGCTCCGGGCCCTCTGCGGCCGGGAATCAGGCGGGTCTTGCGTCTCTCTCTGGTGGCTGATCTTCTACCACGTCGGCCCTGGGTCTCCCATCCTTCCTCGCCGTTCTGGGCGGGTCCAGGATCGGGGTCTTCTCGGGGGCTGGGTAGGACACTCTTTCCCCAGGTCACTACCACGGGGGCCTGGCGGGCAGTGAGATGCATCACAGGTGTCATCAGGACTGGCGCCGGGGCTGGTTCGACCACGAGCGGGGCCATGGTCCACGCTTGGGCGGGTTGGGGGCCTTGGATTGGGTACCCCATGGCGGTGGGGCTGTATCCTTCTCCGCTTCCTCCTGTCCCGTGGATGGTCGAGAGGTCCACTGGTCTCACATCGTATGCGGGCGCTGGTCCGGGGGGTGCAGGAGGACAGGAGGGGGTGGGGGTGCCGTTCATCACGGGGACACCCCAGGAGTTGGTATCGCAGTATGGGGGTGGTTTGGAGGCGTCAGGGGGCTCACTGGCGGAGGGCCTGCGCTTGGAGCAGGCTTCTTCTCTGGGGGCTTCGTCCTCGGATGGCGGCGGAGTCGGGTCTGGGGTCGGACCCCCTCCCATTTTCTCGCACTGTCTCTGTTGACTGCGAGGGAGAGTGGTGATCAAGGCTTCGAGCACTTTGCGGTCCTTTTGGAGGTGATACTGGTTGGCGGCGATGGTATCTCTGCGCCCCTTGGTGGGCTTGTTGATTTCGCGGCGAGAGGCATGGTTGTGGGCCTCGGTGATGCCTCGATCGATTGACCGACAGTCTGTGAGGCCCCACGGGCCTTTGGCTGCGCACCACCCTAGATTGCTCCATCTAGCTAGGTATGTAGCCGGTCTTTTTAGCCACTTATTCCTGACTTTACCTTGCAGGGGGATGGATTTATCAACATTTAATATGAGCCATACTTGCATAGCATCAATTTGCTTTAATGGGTCCATGTTTTTTTTTTTTTTTTTTTTTTAACGCACACAGACCCCCTTTTTTTTTTTTTTTTTTTTTACTTAGTTTTTACTGCTGTAATGACACTTTCCAAAATATTTATTTATATCAGGTAATATACTTTGTAATTTAGCGCTTCAGACAAAATTATACTTTCATTTTTCTGACACACATTTCACGAGTTATTACACTTTTGCGGGGGGGAATTACGGATCAGCGTCGGCGTTAGGCAAAAAGAAAAGGATGCTTTTGAGTTTGTTATTATTAGAATGGGAAAAACCTGCAGATCTGCGTCTGCGTTAGGCAAAAAGAAAAGATGCTTTTTGAATTTGCGAGTCGGCGCTCGTATTAGGATGGAAAAACCTGCAGATCGGCGTCTGCGTTAGGGTTAGGGTTAAAACCTACGGATCAGCGTCCGTCACACACAGTTATTTGCAATGGTTTGACTATTATGCTCTCTCTTTTATTATTATTATTATTATTATTATTATTTTTTAATAGACTACTCGTTTTTATCTGACTCCAATTTTCTTACTTTATCGTTCAGTTGGTTGCGTATTCACTATCACAGAGTTATTAAAACAGGATGTAACTCTTATATGCTCACTAACGTCTCTCTCTCTCTTTTTTTTTTTTACTGGGTTGTACACCTGCGGCACACCTGATGCCCGCTTAGCAGGGACTTAAGCCCTAGGCGGGCGAATACTCCCGCCTTGTGCCCTATACACCGTTACTGTATTGTCTGTTCTTCTTATTAACGGTGTTATTTCACACAGGATTTCTATACATCAGAATATGGAATTATACAGTTTTTGTGCCGTCCTCGCACCCACACCGGAAAATACTAACCTCCACAACTCACACACCTAAAATGTCCTAGTTCTACCTATGCACGTTTAGATGAGGTGTGCTTACCTTTTTTGGGTACCCGTGTGGAGTTATGGATGGCGTTCTTCAGGAGGCGCGGCGCGGACGTCGAGAATTTAGGATGTCTATGAATTTAGGTGAAACATAAATCAAATCACGTCGGTGGTCACCAATTTGTTGGAATATTTTGTGATAGATCCAGAGGTTTCCACACTAAACTAAGAATCGGAATAAGGATTGTCGGATTCGATGATTAATAATAAAAGCAATTATCTTTATTCAGTTAATGATACAGAACAGAGAATACAGCCTAAGTCCCTACTCTATATCGCAGCTGGACCTATTTCTCGGTAGATGGTTCCGTAGCTGCGTCTCGCGAACGAGAGTTCACTACAGGAGTCTGGTGAGAAAAAGGATGGAGATAACAGGAAGTATAAGGGCTTTATACTACATAAAGGTGTCTTTTCTGCCTGCGAGCCTTGGAGACAACAATACTGGTGTATGATTGGTTTGTGCCATCTAGGCGTCCAGGTGCTTCCTGAGGCCAACGGCACCAACTCAGACATACGAATCAAACATCCTGCTCAAACTGTCTGTCACCTGTATGAACTTTAGAAATGCGTCTATGTTCTTGGTAATGCATCTATTTGTGGATCCGTCTACATCTATATTCTTGGTAACACAGACAGAGGTGTGACATTTTTTAAGCGTCCCTACTCTAACTCTACAGCTAGTGGTTAAACTGTTAGAACTAGGGGCAATGTTAACTATTAGGCTTAGAGGCATTATTAAAATTTCGATACACATCCCTCGCAACTCCGCCGTGAAGGTGAACCCTCCCGGACTCCGCTATTAACATGAACCGCTCCGCCGGAGGAGCCGCACATCCACACACACCGGACACCACAATACAAACACACATGTTTTACATTTGATTTTAAATAAAGTTGTGTGCAGTTATACGGATAAATACGATTATTGATTAATGACCGATCGCATACTGCGGTCAAGACAGCCGTCTCTCGGTTCGCGTGGTCAAGCCAGCCGCTCCAACATTTTCAATATTTCCATAACTGTGACATTTTAGCAAAACGTTCAGCCTCATATATGTTTTCTGACTAAGGTATTTCTTTTAGATAGTTCATGCAATTGTTTCTAAATGTGTGGCTCATCTTTTTGTTGCGAGCTTTTTCCGAGCGCCGGCCGCATATTGTATCGGCATATGTCGGCCTTTTCCCCTTTTTTCAAAACAGTTATACAGTTCAATGCCCACTTTTACTGCCTTGTTTGATTATTGTTGGCCGATAAGTAGGCTACTTATTGTAATTGGAATACAGATGTAGTCTTGTTGGATCGTTTCCAAACCTTTAAGAGCGCATGTAGGCGCATTGTTCGGCTTTTACGAGCGCCGCATAGGCCTATAACCAGGGACGGGCTGCCATAGGGAGGTTCGGCCGGACGATTTCAGGCCGATTATTTTGTATGTTTTATTTTGTGTATTATTATTTTTGGGCCGGTCCAGATTATTGGGCCGGTCCAGGACTGTCGCACCCCCCCCCCCCCCCCCCCCCCCCGTCAACAATCCCGCCCGCCCCCCCCCATCAACAATCGCGCACCTCAGCTTTTATCCGCCGTTTAAACAGTAACGTTACACATGATAAAAACGTGCACTTACTTTGCTTGGAAAATAGTTGCAACTGATCCGAATAGTACCAAACCTCACACCAAACCTTTTGCAAAAAGTTTTTTTTTTTTTTTTTTTCAGCCCTAGAAAGCGCTGTGATCATTAGAACATTTAAGGATATGTTGGGACATAGAAAGTGCATGTAGAGATCAATTATATATTAGTGTCTGTGATTTGTTTCTGTGTTTTCGGTTGATTTGTTTTCTCTGTGTATTTGTTTTATAAATGTGTATAAAAGGGTTTTAGTGTTTTGTGGGACAATTAGCAGACCAACAGCTCAGTTAAGGGGGTTACTATTCATTTAAATCAGAAGTTATCTCCTCTACCGCTCGTCCACAGAAGTCCAGGGGTCAACCAGCGCTGGGGACTCGGTCAAGAGTTCAGGGAAATTCCCCCCTGTAATGAGTAGCAGTTTCTCTTGAAACTCTTACTCACGCGTGTTCGTTAATGAAGCGATAGAAGAAGTTGTTTAGCTTTAAGAAATAATCAGTTTTATTGTTAACACCAGTATAATGTGGAGAGTTTTACAGATATCTGGGCCCAACTATGTTTCCCTGACAGAACAACAAAGTGTGTGTCAGTTCACGAAGTCTGCGCACTAACTATCCCTGACCCAGGAAGTTATATACACAAACAGTGAAAACGTCATAAAGGGCTGTCCTCTTCTTCTCCTCTGGCTGTTGCCGTCTTCCCCTCTCGTCCTTGTGGTGTCTGGCCCCAGCGCCAGACTGTCGCCTCCAGGTATTTCTCTAAAAGATTCTTTACACGTGCAGCGACAATCCTGCCTGTTTTTTCGCCATCATCCGACCTCACTATCTACTCCACATATGTAACCAACAACGCACTCATTCCGATCCTGAGGAGCTGCCCCCATGCTCACATGCCTCTGGACTCTGTCCTTCGTCTGGAGACAGGCACAGAGGCCAGTGTGACCCACAAATATTGGTCATAGGATAGATCTAAACTATAACCATACCTTCACCCCTCACCAAATGAGGTAGAGGGACCCGCCCTAAAAGGACCCTGCGGGAGTGCGGTAGTTATTACAATATAAAAAAAACTGATACGCAATGTTGCTCATGTAGCAATAAAATAAGTCCATCATTAGGTTGCTTAGAATACCTCCATAGTGTGGTGTTGAAATAGCTAAAATAAAGTTTGTTCTGGGTTGCCAGAGTCTACCGGGAGGTGTGGCCCCAAGGGGGGGGGAGAGTGGACTGCATGGTATAAGTCCCGCCTCTGTTGTCATGGCGAGCCATATCTTGCTTTCCATGTGTTTTGTTGAAATAGATTGCAGGTTGTTTAGTCTTTATTTTAGTTGTTTGTGTTTTATTTGTTTAATTGACAAATTCTTTGCGTCAGACAAATGTTCTCTAAACATTCCCAATGACCTGGTTAAAGTGATAATTAAAAAGTACTTCAGCAATCTGCTGGGAAGGGCTCTAATGCACAAGCTAGATTGTTTATTGACATTGGGAAGAATTGGGTTTACCTTGCAAACGCCAACACCTAATGCTGTTATGCTGTGTTGAAAATTTTTATTTGTTAGCTTCGTCCACCACCGCGTCATAATTACAGCATCAACGCCGCGTGGTATCTCCATTACGCATACATAGGACTGCATGGATAGCTGTCATAGATATCTGTCTCTACTCCTCCACAGCCACCTATCCTATGGGCTGAACATAAGAATCAGAAGGGATTTATCCCCACACATGGCATCCTGCAACAGGCCAGTAGGGAAGGCTGGTTAGCCTATGACGGGTAAGATCCCGCCTTGAAACCTCGGGACGACCTAAGGCAGGCACAGTCACGATTACTTGGCCAAGTCGCACTGACTCACTTGATCATAGAGTGACGAGAAGATGAAACCATCCGAGGAGAAACCATTTGGGTTGAAAGGTGGAGGATAGGATAGATTCCAGACATGTCGGCTTAAGCATGAATATGTGGCAATAACTAGGACAGGTCATTTGTTTAAACTCTTAAGAGAAGGTATAAGGATTTGCGTTTTGTTTTTCGGTAGTGCATGATTTGGTAAAATTGGTAACAGCATGGTTTAAAAGCGGTTGATGGTAAACCCATATCGTATCAAAATTTAGGTTTAGGATTTACTGGCTGCAATTTCCCTTTCTACTAGATTGGCTATAGTTGAGGTTAAAGGGCATAGCACCTTAGGAGGGATAAAGGCAGAAGGTAATTATTTAGCTAACTTAAGTCTCAAACGAGGAATTGGAAAATCATAATCAGACATTGATAGTGCATGGCAGGGTGCTCATGGACATTTTGTTGCACCTACCTGGTTGTTACAAGGCTCATTAAAGATGTGCATGGTTTTGACCAAGGCGCAAGGGGGGAGGTAATGAAGGGAATCAGAAAACAAGGTTTAAAATCAGAAAACAAGATTTTTGGTCACCATACTTGCAAACAATGATTGATAATTAGCTCAATGATTGTGAAGCATGTGCAGAAAACAACGAAAGAAAAACAATCACTACTCTAGTGGGACACATTCCCACACCCGAGGGACCATTTAGACATCAGCCTTTGCCGCTCCTTGGTTTTAGATATTGTATAGATATTTATATTGTTAATATTTTAATTAATTATTATGCACCAATTACACCAAGTCGAATTCCTTGTATGAACAATCCTACTTGGCAATAAACTTGATTCAAAATTCAAATTCAGGTTTTAGACTACGTTGATATGATCAAAAGTGTATATGGTAAAGGGTACATGCTAGTAGTCAATGACAGATTCAGCAATTGGGTAGAAACAGCCCCAATAAAAGATCAAATTGTGACTATTTTAATCAAGTTTTTATCTAGAAAAGTCATGCCAAGGTGTGAAATTCAATTAGGAAATTAGATCAGACAATGGATCAGCTTTCATTCGGAAAACTGTGAAAAGTGTGGTGCAGCAGTCACATCAAACAGCGATTAGGTTATGTCTACCATCCTCCGTCTCAAGGCAAGGTCGAAAGGATGAATCAGACACTGAAGGGAAAGATTGGTGAAATATTTGCACGCAGTAAACTCAGATAGAAGCCCTTCCACTAGCTTTAATGTCAACAAGGAGTTCAGTGAACTCAAGCCATACTATGATCAACTAACGGCACTGGTTGCAGCCTTTTCCAAACAGGTGGCAGTAATCCAAGGAGGTGCAGAGCAGGCACCGGCCCCGAAAAGACACAGAGTGGGTGTTGTTGAAGGTCATCAAGAGGAAGGGGTCAGAGCAAAGGTGACACCTGGTATCATTGGTCACTATGCGGAGCATCTGACCCACCGGCAAGGACCCGGGGAGACGTAAAAGGGAGTGTAAGAGAGCAGCCTTAGACTGACAGGAAGAAGAGTGATACATTTTTACTTTATTAGCTTTGCTAACACACGAGTGTAGAGTCAGAGGCTATTCAGCGTATTTACATTTACATTTTTTGTATATAATCATTTTATCTTGGTAGTATTATAATCATAAATAATGATGTGCCGCCCAGAAAACAAGATGGGGTGGCTTGGTGTAGTTCTATGTTTTGCTTTGATTGTTATAGCCCCTACAGTTGTGTGGAAACAATTCCATGACAGAGGATCTGCCACGATCAGAGCTTCCAGGGAACCTGACATGTTGGGAACAGACCCGGGGAGAAACAGAGTTCCAGAGCTGGAGAAAGAACCACCAAGGGGGGTGGAGCCAGGTGACCAGTTGTACCTGAGGTGTGAAGGACCATACAAGGTCACCAATGCGACACCAACCATCACCGAGGTGGAAGGGAGTTTCACCGAGGTGGAAGGGAGTTCCACCTGGTACCACCTCAACCACTGCACCAAAGCCGCTCAACCCAAGACGAGGGAGGACCACAAGGAGGAGCTGGGTGCAGGTGTACCCAGCATAGACCAACCATCCAAGGCACAGACCCAGCCCAGCCAGGAGCAGCAGCCTCATGACGGAGGCTGCGACAACAACCATCCAGATGGAAGGTTGGACCCACCTGGGTCTAACCCGGTCCTGAGGAGGCTCACATGTGATCGTGCTAGTAACCTCTCCATGTGAACCGGACCCTGGATCCACGTCTTTGGAGGAGTGCTGGGTCGAACCCGGTCTTGAGGAGGCTCACATGTGATCGTGCTAGTAACCTCTCCATGTGAGCCTGACCCCGAATCTACGGCTTTGGAGGAGTGCAGGACCTGAAGATAGCGACGACGAACAGAAACAACAATGAATGCCCAAAACCCCCCACATGCTTGCAGCCCACCAATACATGAAGATCATTTCAATCATTCGAGATACATCCATGCCCGGAAGGAGTTTTTAAGTTTAAATTTGTTGATTTATATTGTGTGATTTTTTGTTTGATTTAATATTGCGTGAATTTTAATTTGGTAATCGTTTTATCCTAACATACTTACAGGTTGAGAGTCCTGAGGAACTTAACAGGTTGAGAGCCCTGATTAAGAGATGGTTTTTCTGATAACCAAATGTGATGCTGAAGGTTCATCTAGCAGTTCGACAAGTAGCCTCATTTGATTCTCCAGGGAGGGGGGACATTATACTAAATTGGTAGTTTTTTGGGACTTTGGAAGTCCCAAAGGGGGGATACTTGAGAGACATTTATAAAAGTACCCTTACATTTAATAGATACTTGAGAGACATTTATAAAAGTACCCTTACATTTAATAGATACTTGAGAGACATTTATAAAAGTACCCTTACATTTAATGCTAAAACATAATTATGGTCCTGCCATTATGCTATAAATCTAATAAGTGTGGAGAAATACAGAGAACCAAAAATTTTATGTTTTTAAGGAGTAGCAGAATTTCCGAGTTTAACAGTTTATGGGCTCAGTTTTTCTGAAGCCCAAGAGAAGGTAAATTTTTCCAAATGTTCATATTTTTAGGTGGTCTCAGTTTAGATGAGACCAAGAGAGGGATTGAAGGTATGGTTATATTTTATATCTATCATATGACCAATAATTAGGGTCACACTAACCTCGGTGCCTTTCTGCTGAAGTAAGACAGAATCATGAGATATAAAGCAGAGGCATATAATTATAGAAGCAACTCCTCATGATCAGAATGAGTACGTTGTTGGTGACATGTGCAGAGTACATAGTGTTAATCATATGATAGCAAAGAACAGGCAGGCTTGTCTCTGTACATGTAAAGAACGCTGGGAGTCAGATAACACGAGAACGAGGTGGGAAGATGTCAACAGCCGGATGAGACAGCCTTTGTTATGACGTTTTCACTGTTTGTGTATATAATATCCTGGATCAGGGATAGTGGGTGCTCAGACTTCGTGAACTGACACACACTTTGTTGTTCTGTCAGGGAAACATAGTTGGGCCCAGATATCTGTAAAACTCTGCACATTATACTGGTGTTAACAATAAAACTGATTATCTCTTAAAGCTAAACAACTTCTTCTATCGCTTCATTAAAGAACACGCGTGAGTAAGAGTTTCAGAAACTGCTTTTCACAACATAAGCCATAGAGAGAGAGATCTCTATGGCTCTGTGCAGCAGATGTGTGGCCAAAACACCTTGCGCTTCATTCAACCAAATTGTAGTAACGCTAGGGTGACCATTTATGAGTTGTTGAAAAGGAGGACACCTCAGCCCGGCGGGGGGGGGGGGGGGCGGTCGCGTGCGATTGTAACACTCCGGCCGACGGGGGGGGGGGGGGTGCGCGCAATAGTAACACACCACGGACCTATGACCGGCGGGCGGACCTATGACCGGCGGGCGGACCTATGACCGGCGGGGTTGTCCTAAAAAGGAGGACAAATACGCGTCCGGCTTGATGCTGCGCCGGACGCCGGACAGGGCTTTGAAAAACCGGACAGTCCGGCCTAAAGCCGGACGAATGGCCACCCTAAGTAACGCGCCACTTCACATTCTCAGTAACGGTAACGGCGTTGCAACGAGGGAAAAGTAATTAATTAGACTACTCGTTACTGAAAAAAGTAACGCCGTTAGTAACGCCGTTATACTCTAACGCCGTTATTACCAACACTGGTGACCAAAACTGCGGGAGTAGTCGACCGAAAAAAAATAAAATAAAAATAACACGGAAGAAACGGAATAATAATAATAATAAGCCCGGTGGATAGTATATACTGTGCTCTTTCAGGCACACTCAATAATAAGCCCGGTGGATAGTATATAGTGTGCTCTTTCAGGTGTAACCGGTTGTGTTCGACCGCGGACTTGTGTGGAGCGTTGGAAGGACGACACCGCTACACAGGACTTGGTCTCATGCTGATCCTCTTTATTCTCTCCAGCTTAGATCAATTTCTCTCTCTTTTTAAAAAAATACATACATATAGACATTTTACACAGATCATGTGATCGTATAGTGCAGGGGTGGCCAACCAGTTAGAGACTAAGAGTCAAATGTTTTTCTGTGTTACTGCAAGAGCCACATCATACACACAGGCACACATAAACATCCCCCCTATCCCTTCCTCACTCACTCACACACACACACACACACACACACACACACACACACACACACACACACACCTCTGTTCAGCCAGCGAAGTGGCACTGAAGTTTTAGACGTGCCATAGGCGTGTGACACAAGTGCCGCCCCTAGCACACATAGGAAGCGTTGCGCTGCGGCGCGTCAACAGGAATATAGTCGTCTCCGGAGCAGAAAAACAAAGGAAAAGAAAAAAGCGCATTTTCGGCGGCACTTGACGCGCGGCGACGCTGTGAAATAGGACAGTGGCGTGAAGTGTAGCGGGGCAGCGCCCGCCTGCCGCCACCGATGTGGGGGTGTACATAGAAAATAACAGGGGCGGCTGTTTTGACGCGCGCCGTTCGGCGGCGGTGTGTTTTGGACTTTAGTTTTATGTCGAGCCTTCGTAGCCTCCATCATGGCGCTAATTAGCCAGTTCACGCGGGTGTGACGTCACATCAATGCCGATCGGAGGTGAAGCCGATTAATATCGAGTGAAGGCGGGTTTACATAGGGTTTTTTTGGGCAGTGTGAACGGGGCTATACACAACACAACATTATATATGAACGTAAGAGCCGCATGAAGCCAGGCAAAGAGCCGCATGCGGCTCGGGAGCCGCGGGTTGGCCACCCCTGGTATAGTGGTTCCTTTATATAACATTTGAATCTCACATTTATGAAAGCCCACCTGTTTGAATAGCGACACCATATCCAGGGGCGCTGCCAGGCATTTGGGGCCCCATGGAAAGATATCACATTGGGCCCTGGCAATTTTCTACTGGACTGGCCCACCACAGGAACGACGACCGACGGGGGGGGGGGGGATGCGGGGGGGGGGGATGCGCGATTGTCGCCGGGGGGGGGGGGGGGGGGGGGGGGGTGCTACGCGATTGTTGACGGAGGGGGGGGGGGGGGGGGGGGGGTGCTACGCGATTGTTGACGGGGGTTTCATTAGTTTTTCTGTATTATAATTTCATCATCATTAGGGGCCTCTCTGGGCCCCCCTCAATCATGGGCCCCTAGAATCCGTCTCCTTTACCCCCCCTTTTCGGTGCCCCTGACCATATCAGACCTGTGCAACAAAAAGTAACAGCTATAATATAAAATATAAAAAACCAAACATAACTGAGAGCAAGCTAGCAAGCTCACAGATAATTAGCTTTAGCTCAACATGTGGTCGGGAGTACTATTTAAATATAGTTATCATTCCTGCACAAAAATGTATGTTACTTCCTCATTATGTCCAAGTAATATTTACATTCAAAATACGTAACTCTGGTCGGTACAGAACAAGCCAAAACCATTAAACATATTAATATTGTTGGCCACATCGTGCACACATACTCAACTCCAGCTTAGATCAATTTCTCTGCTGAGGCATGTACGGTGCGTGAAAATTGACAATTGGTGCAGTTGCGCCATTCAATCACCAGGTGGCAGTAAAACGACACATCGTCGTGATGAACATTTATTTTTAAGTAATTCAAACTAAGGGTATTTCCAACCCTGTTATACCCACCCCCACTGAATTACGCCCAAAATTACAGATGTACAAACATTACATCCACCACAAAAACTCAAAAGAAAACTCAACAGGACATGGTTATACAAACACTCCAACTTGAAAAGTATCCCCAAAAGGATGAAGTGGAAAAAGAGTACTGTGTAACTCGTTACCAGCTTCTGGAAGTAGGATGCAGTCTACACCCCACACAAACCATATCCCATACATAGACTGGCCCCCACACCTGGATTTTGAGCCATTTATTGTGAAGCAATGATGTATTAAAACCATCTGAACACATCAACAATATATCGGAACAGAACTACCGTCCAAAACCAATGCTACACCCGAATACCTGAAACATTGTCTCAAAGAACTTGTCATCAAATCAACTGGCAACACTAAGGACACCTCTTCCAAACATCTGACAGAGCAGACAGTTAACTGGCCTTACAATGCGTCCAACCCGAGTCCTGACTCTGTGCATGGTGCCTGAATCAGAGTGAGTGTAGGGTGGACTTGTACAGTGTGCATTGCCTGAGCAAACCGAATGCATGGAGTGTGCATGCGCACTCTGGTCGCCAGCTAAAGAGGCATGTGGGTAGCTCACTC
>JAOPHQ010002021.1:0-5000 GCA_030340625.1 Merluccius polli
AGGCCATTTTAAATGCGAAATGCGAGTTTTTAAAACCGTTTGCTTCAAACCATTTGTTGACAGTGTTGCGTCTTTTACATTTTTTTTTTTTATGGCAGTTGTAACCTAGAATCACAGTCTGACACTCCCCCCTCGCGCTCTCGCTCTCGCGCTCTCTCTCTGCTCAGGCACATAACGACTGTGTTGGATATTCATTGTTTGCTAATGGCGGGTGTTTCAAAGGTAAATTATCTCAAAATGCTTGCAATGATTAGATCAATATCTGTGATACAGGTGCTCTAATGTTTTATTTATTTATTTAACATTCACTAGACCACAAGAAAAGGAAGAGTGAATAGGAAAGTGAGCGATGTTTCACTTTGTTTAACCACAATTGTCAAACATGACGAATGTTGCTGGAATGGAAAAACTGGTCTTTCTCATTTGCTCAGTGTATATTTACTCTGTGTGTTTCTATGTTTATCTTTTGCCCTTAACAGCAGTCCCCTGACACGATACCTGGACCGAGCCCTGGACCTACTGTTCATAAGGTAGGTCTCTCTACTACATGTGCTCAGAAATACCGGCGATGATGTCATATGCAGCATTTGGTGTCAAGTGACCTAATGTTTATTTAGCCCCAATACCGGTGACATCAGTGTAGACATTTGACACCTTGCGTTTTTTTTTACAAGTTTGTTGAACCAACAGTAAAATATGGACACTCACACGACACACTCATACTTTTTGGACAAAATGCTATATCTAACTATACATATATTTAACACTTTTTGATGTGCTATCACTTATAAATGAACCTTGTATTCAAGTGACGAAACACAGACTTTTAGACTTTATGCATCCATAGCTTATGGCAATTTTCTTTTTTTGACGGGCTGTTTCCTGACGTGTCTGGTTTGTCAAGCGCGTGCAGGACAGGAACGTATTGTGAGCAGGGGCATAGAGGGCTCATTCATTCCCCCTCTGCCATGGACATAAGACACTGCTTCCAGGTCAAGTTTCCCGCCACCCCGCAGCGAGCAAAGTTGACATAACCATTGTACACCTTTCATCTGCTCGTTGTGTTCTTCGAAGGGTGAGGGAGTGGGAACGTGCGTCGTCCTCTGCCCGAATGCGATGACCTGCTTGAATGTGAAAGACTCATGATATGTCCTCCGTATTTCTGTCCTCTGAATCACAAAAAAAACACAGTTAAATTTAGATGTTCACAGCTCCTTGTCCTTGTGATTAGGTTTGGTTTGTCTTGGGTGTGTGATTACAATGTGTTTGTGTTGTCACTTGGTGTGTGTGTGTGTGTGTGTAAAACAGTCATGCTCTCAGAGTTTCCCCTGCGCTGGACGTTCGGTGAGGAATGCCTTCCTCTCACATGGACCCTACCCAGCCAAGGACAAGATCCACCTGGCCCGCATTATACGGTGTGTGTGTGTGTGTGTGTGTGTGTGTGTGCCTCTAGAGTATTTATATGTCCTGTGAGCAGCATGTATACTGACTCACATGGTGTATTTTATTTGATATATATGTTTCAGTCCCAACTATACACACTGTGCATGTGTATACACAGTTGTGTGAACAGTGCTCATAGTACTGCTTTTATACTGCTACCAGCATCACACACACACACACACTCTCACACAGTAGAAATTGTATCCTTGGGGGTGCAGTCTTTCAGGAGAAAAATACTTGGGGAAAACTAATGAATAATCGATGGATATTGATTTAATACAAAAGACAAGATTTTCTGCTGGTGTGTGTGCAGGGTTAATTTGGTTTGAAGCTACAACTGCATATACATTTGTATGTATGCATGTTTTATATAAATATATATGTGTATGTGTGTTAACAGGCGCAGTTACGTGGGTGTGGAGCTGGTGCAGTGGTTGTGTGAGCAGTGTGTATATGTGCGATGTCGGACCACCGCTGCGCGCGTCTGGCAGGTGCTGCTGGAGCTGGGTGTCCTGCTGTCTGGTGAGGACACACACACACACACACACACACACACACACACACACACACACACACACACACACACACACACACACACACACACACACACACACACACACACACACACACACACACACACACACACACACACACACACACACACACACACACACACACACACACACACACACACACACACACACACACACACACACACACACACACAAACACACACACACACACACACAAATACACACATGGCATTCGTGTCCAGTACAACAAGCAGCCACAACCAACTAGAACATGTCCAAAGTGCACTAAATGGTTACATGAATGATTGATGGCAGCATGGTAAGATGGTGAAATATTTTTCTGATATTAACTCGTCTTGGAGGAAGGGCGCTTGGATCCCAGTGTGAAGCCACGAGTAGTAGTTTAAGTCGCGCATGTCTTCACACTTCTTAAATCGACTGTTGACATTATAATATTTGTTCTTAAAGTCCCATGTCTCCACAGACACTTGGAAATGATAAATACGAGGGCGTGTATAGAATGATAAATACAAGGGCAGGTATAAAATGCAGTGAAAACTGCAGTGAAATGGTTTGGTCTGTCGCTCAGATAAAATGGTTGCCAAGTCCTTTCATCTCCAAATCAATAAAAACCCAAAATTATGGAGTGGCACACAAAATGCCCTCATAATGGAACTGGGAGACAACATGGCATAATACAATGTTATTGTTTGTACTTATTAAGTGTGTGTGTGTGTCTTCGTCCCCTCCCCAGTGGACCAGCGGGTGGTCTTTGCCGATTCCAACTCCTACTACCAGTTCAGCTTCGAGGAGTGCGAGTCGGCGTCCTGCGAGTTTCGCTCTAATGAGGGGGAGTGGCCAGAGGCCGTGAGACTCCTCCTCCAGCTCGCGCCATACGTCCAGTTCCGCTCTGGGGGCGGAGCCAACAGTCCGTAAGTCCATCATCATCATCATCATCATCATGGCCACCAGATCGAGGCTGTTTGACCTCTGGGGGATTTATAGCTAATAAGGTCACCAGATGTGCCTTGTTGGTGATGAGACAGAGAGTCGATTTCCAGACCCATGAGGGCTGGTGGTGTCGGTGTGTGACTCATTGGTAACGCGCTCGGTCAGTGGTTCTCAAACTATTTTTAGTAATTTACCCCCTCAGAAGATATTTTTTCAGCTGATCACCCGTTTCACCAGCACAAAAGATTTGGGGAGGAAAAAAAAAAAAAGAATATAATGTTTGCATGTTATTTGGGTGGTGTGAATATGAATATTGTATTTCATTTTATGACGGTGGTATTCAGATTCAGCGCTTTTTGTTACAGTGGTATTATTTTACAATTGTTCATAACCAATTGTAAAATCGAACCAACCGAAATTAGAAATATTTAACTTTTCCGAGCCCCCTTGTGCAATCCTTCAAAGTACCCCTAGGGGTAACGTGTACCCCCATTTGGGAAACACTGCTCTGGGTTTGGAGAGGAAAGGAATGAATGTGACGGTATCACATACAACATGGTGCAACACACACACACACACACACACACACACACACACACACACACACACACTGAATCTCCTAATGCCAGCAACAAACTTAATCTCCACTCTGTATTTCAAAGAGCACACGCACACATAAATGCACACACATACACACCTAAAGTGCAGCTGTAGTAATGCTAACATGTAATGTGTTTCCTGTAAGTGTTTTACACACACACACACACACACATGCACACAGACACACACACACACACACACACTCATTGCAGAGTGTCAGCCAGAGTGTCTTCCATTTCTGCTCCTGTGTGTGGGTTTCCTGCTGAGGCTGCTACTGAACTCAATCTGTCACTCAGACAGAGAGTGTGTGTGTGTGTGTGCGCGCATATACAGTAGAGAGAGAGAGAGAGAGAGAGAGAGAGAGAGAGAGAGAGAGAGAGAGAGAGAGAGAGAGAGAGAGAGAGAGAGAGAGAGAGAGAGAGAGAGAGAGAGAGAGAGAGAGAGAGAGAGAGAGAGAGAGAGAGAGAGAGAAAATAAGGGTAAACAAGAGTAATGACAGAGGTGGAACAAACCAAGGGCTGAGACACACATCTCTGTGCAGTGTGCAGCATCTTCAAAGTGCATCACGGGAAGGGGAGCGGCGGGAGAGGACCGGCCTTTATTCACTTATCTCAAGCTCATTTTATTGCTTTTACACCATAGCCCACATGCAAAGCAGCTGCCTTTTGCGTGTGTGTGTTTGTGTTTTTCCACATGCCGCTACGACCAGATTCACCGCAGCAGAAAGACACTGCACCAACGGGGGGATTCTCCCCAGCTCTCCGCCTAAATGAATTAATCATGGTCCAAAGAAATGTAGCTACTATTTTCGCCTTTAAAGATAAATACATGATCGTTAAATCAAAGCATTTAAATGATTGTCTTCAAATCAAAACGGATGTATGTAGTCGTGTAAGTCACTCCACCGTGTTCTGATGTTCTTATTCTCATCTTTCTCCAGCTTGAACCAACATGTGTCTGTGAGGTTGTGCACAACCACCAGCATGAATCATGTTTTCTTTATTTAAATCTCATCCTGGCTGTCTCCATTCCTGTATGCTGCTACTCACGACTAATGAACAGAACTAGCCAGCACTGCTAGTTACACTAGCAGTGAGAGCCAACAAGTGTATGTGTGTGTGTGTGCATGTGTGTGTGCGTGCATGCGTGTGTTGTGATAGCTAAGGTGTCAGGTTCAAATCCTGCAAACAGCAACTTATCACATCCCTGCTGCTGCTGCAACCATGCTGTTCTTTTCAGAACATACACACACACATTTCACCTTAACCTTGCAATAAGTGTCAGCGGAGACTGTTGGAGACAGTGGAGACAAATCCAAATTGTATGCAAATGTGCCGGCAGGTGTGCGTGAGTGTATAAATATGCACTCTGTTTGTGCTTTAAAGAAAGAAAGAAAGAGAGAGAGGGAGAGATTCCTTTTGTGCTTCCTCCTCTATTGTTATCATTATTACATAGTAGCGATCCCAAAACCAC
>JAOPHQ010002021.1:10000-145000 GCA_030340625.1 Merluccius polli
GTGCGCGTGCACGCTCTGAGTCAGTGTGTGTAGCCGGGTGCATAATGGTGGTGTTGGTGGAGCACTGTACTGTGCTCACTCCACACTTAACTACACACTGTGTATGTGTGTGTGTGTGTGTGTGTGTGTGTGTGTGTGGTGTACATTTCCAAGCCAGTGTTTTCACCATGGTAAGATTTCAAGATCATCCTAGTTTCACTTTCATTTCTCCCCAGGACTGCCTGGAGTTTAGCTTCCTCCCTGTAGGAACCTACAGCAGTCGTCTGCAGTACCTTCATGTTGGTTGTGGTTTCCATATCTCAAAAATGTAACTTTGTAGATGACAGATGACAGGGAAACATGTGACGATACGAAGGTACTGCCAGCGATTGTCTCTCCAACAATCACCCCCCCCCCCCCCCCCCTCCTTGTAATCTATTTATACTGTATTATGTCATGTTTTATTTTCCAGTTTCATTTTTGATAAGCTCTCGCAAGCTTCTACAGACTGTTTCCATAGTGATGCTGCTTCTGTATGAAATTTACCTCAGATAGACACGCACACACACGCACACACACGCACACACTTCACATTTGATTTGATTCAGCAATGGGGATGGACTGTTGCAGGCCATCTAGAGTATTAATCCATATATACAAGGAGATTATACAAGGTCACACACACACACACACACACGTGTGTACCACCAGTGATGACAGGGCCTCAAAATGTCTACCATATCGCAGATAGTTAAAACCTCTTTACAAAGATTGTAAGTGGGGGTAGGGGGTCATTTTTTGCCAGTTTTTTCCAGGAATCCTGCCCATATCTTTTTCCCAACACACATTCATCTGTTAGTTCTCACACACACACACAAACACTGGTACAGGAAGGGAAACAAAGAGTGTTTCCTCTAGGCTCTCTATGAGCACCACCTTTCCTCTCTTACGTCAGTGTGTGTGTGTGTGTGTGTGTGTGTGTGTGTGTGTGTGTGTGTGTGTGTGTGTGTGTGTGTGTGTGTGTGTGTGTGTGTGTGTGTGTGTGTGTGTGTGTGTGTGTGTGTGTGTGTGTATTGGAAGGAGGTCATAGGGCATTAGCATCTCACAGAACTATACTAGGCTGTGACAGTCTCGAACTGTGTGTGTGTGTGTGTGTGTGTGTGTGTGAGAGACTGGGATGGCGGGAAGGGTGGAGGAGAAAGGAAGGATAGCTGGATTAACAGATGGGAGGGACATGAGGACATGTGGAAGGAAGGAAGGCAACGGACACACCTGTTGGACTAATGGCTGAAGGAAAACCCAAACAAAAATCATGAACTTTAATTCCCTCTTTCGTTGCTTCTTTTGTCTTTAATTTTTGTATTTCCCTTTCTTACCTTTTTCCTTTTTCTTTATCTTATTTCTTTCTTTTCCTTTTCTTTCTTTTCCTTCTTTCTTTTCTTTTTTCTGAATCTTGCTTTCTTTCTCTCCTTATATAACTCTGATCTTTCCTCTTGGTATGTCTAAGTGTTTAGTTTAACATATTTGCACTTGCATTTTTGCCATACTTTCTCAGGCGTGTGCGCGCGTGTGTGTGTTTGTGTGTGTGTGTGTGTGTGTGTGTGGGCCTAGTATCTTTTAGTAGAAGTGTATGTGCCTTAGGCAGTATGAATACATTTCATTTTCATACACATATTTGCTTGGCCCGGCATACTTAATGTATGTATGTTGTATACGGTCTGTGTGTGTTTGTTTTTCTGTGTATGTGTGTGTGTGTGTGTGTGTGTGTTTTTATCTGTCCGGTGACAACATTTAGCTGTCGTGTTTATCTTGGAGGCTCAACAAAGACTGTGGGCCTATCATGGATGTAGCACATGTTGTCCCCATGGCAGGCAGCTGTGCTGTGGGTGTGTTTTTGCAGCGGTGGTTGTGGTGGTGCTGGAGTTACATAATGGTCTGATAACCCATCTTGGTCCATGGGAGTATTGTCTGGGGTCTGGGAGGGAACACAGACACACCATAGATGGGCAGCAGCCGACCTGATCCACTTCAAAGACCCCTGCCTCGCACACACGTGCGTGCGTGCGCGCACACACACACACACACACACACACACACACACACACACACACACACACACACACACACACACACACACACACACACACACACACACACACACACACACACACACACACACACACACACACACACAGATTCACACGCTTCTTAAACACTTGGGTCTGTTTTGGTCTCTTTCTAATGTTCAGTATAAGACTTCTAATTCCACCATGAATCACGGTAAAACATTGTTACTGTAATCGTGGCACCGGCCAGTGCATTGTGGGTAGTGACACTATGAAATATTGCATTGTATAGCTTGTTAAGCCCTCATTGTTCATACCACAAAGCCGGCAAAGGTCACCGCATTGAAGTAAAATGAATTGGACCTGGTGTACGTTTCCCCCGGTAGCAAAAAGAAAGGGCTTTCCTCGTCCCCACAACAAACGTTTAAATGTCAAGCCAGGGAACTGATTAGCCCAACTCAACCCAACTGCTGGATACACGATACATTCTCTGCTCTTGCTCAGATTAACCTTCAGAGGTCTAGCATCTATAATTAAATCTGTATTAGCCGTTCCGTGTTTTAAGTCTGCGTGTTTACCCTTCCCGTGTGAAGTTTATTTGGATTAGGGAAAGAATGTAGGGATCTCCATTAGGCGCTAAACGACAGCAGTGTCTCACCTTGCCCTGACAAGCGGAAGGGCCAACCACAATATGTTGGGGGACTTTTAATTTGAAAGAGTCTGCAGTGGATGATGAAGGAAGCCACCTCAGAACCTTGTGCTATTTCCTGTGAGGGTTATTGTGTCTGCGTTGTGAAAAGTTAATCTAAGGAATAAACGGCTGTCGTTGGAGTTTTTCAAAATAAAAGACAAAATGGTTTTTCCCCAGTTCCCACCACGCCCATACGTGCACACACACACGCCTAAAAACACACACACACTGACCAAAGGCCTCAAGGCTAGAGCCTGTCACCCGATTCACCTCAATTGAACACCTACATAGAGCACCACAATATGAGTCATCCGAGCATGTTTACACACACAATTTAGTTTTTCCCTTGCCCAAGGCTCCCACGTGTTGTCTCGCTGGTATCCTACAACAGTTTATTTTTTGAATATAAAAATGTGTGTGCGTGTGTTGTGTTCAAGCCAACTGTACAAAACACTACAAATTCGGTTGTGAAGAACTGTTGCCTTTGGGATTTAATAACTATCTGCGTTTATTGTCGGATATTGTCAACAATTGGTCATTTTTTTATTTCAACGATTTTTATTGATTGTCTGAAAAACAAATTTCCTCTTGGGAGACGGTTGTTTTCCATTTTGCGTGCTTTTCCAACATTTCATTTAAGTGTGTGTGTGTGTGTGTGTGTGTGTGTGTACAGATGTGCAGGCCTGTCCGTTAGGTCTGTGATGTACTTCCTGTTTGTGGCGTGCTGACTGTAACTGACTGAAGTCTGAAAGAAGGGGCAGCAGGTGCACAAGAGAGATGCCGTCTCTTCAGCTCTTTGCTGGGGTTCCTCCTTTTATCGTGTAGTCTCTCTCTGTCTCTATCTTCTGTGTGTGTGTGTGTGTGTGTGTGTGTGTGTGTCTCTCTCTCTCTCTCTCTCTCTCTCTGTTAATCTTTTCTTAGTGTGTTTTGCTATCCATCTGGAGCCCTTTCTCTATTGTCTATTCAATTATCACTGTGTGCGTGTTGGTGCATGTTTTTCAGATTGAGTTGCCCGTGTGCTTGTGTAACTGTTTTAGAAACTGCATTCCTATGCATTCAGTATTTGACGTGTGTGTGTGTGTGTGTGTGTGCATGGTTCAATCTCATTATCGGATTGCCTTTCATAACATGGGAGTGCAAGTCCTGTGTATCACTGTGCGCAAACACCACCAGGCTATGCTGCGTGTGAGGGAATAGCATGGAGGATAGCCTTCTGGATGCTAGTAATGATATCGTTGAGACGTGTGGTTAGGAGTAATTATTATGATTGGATGATTGGATAAGTTGTTGTTTTGGTATTTGTCGGAAGTATACCTGGTCCTCGGAATCACCTGTCTTGTCCTGTGCCCATGTGTGACGGTTTAAGTGTTTCTTAGTATGTTTCAGTCATTTAACAAAACTGTCTCTGTCTCTCTCTCTCTCTCTCTGTGTCTGTCTCTGTCTCTGTCTCTCGCCCTCAGGAGGCAGTGGGGAGGGTGTGTCTGAAGGAGAGGGGGCGGGACGTCCTGGTGCTGCAGAAGGTGTCGTCAACAGGTTACGTCCCCGTCGGACCGCCCCTCCCCCACCTCATCAGGGGGCGGGGCCAGGGAAGAGGACGGTGACAGGAGGTGAGCCCACCCACCGACAATTAGCCTCCAAACTGCCAATCGTCTCTCTCTCTCTCTCTCTCTCTCTCTCTCTCTCTCTCTCTCTCTCTCTCTCTCTCTCTCTCTCTCTCTCTCTCTCTCTCTCTCTCTCTCTCTCTCTCTCTCTCTCCACCTCCCTCTTCATACACACACACTCCCTTATCATACTATCACACACACACGCAAAACCAGAAAAGCATCAATTATCCTGTCACTTCCTGATTGTGCCCATGTGTGTGTTTTCGGTGTAATGTGTGTGTGTGTGCGTGCGTGTGTGTGTGTGTGTGTGAGAATCAGTGTTCCTGTGTATCAGAGAGAGGGGGGGAGAGCGAGAGATCATTTGCACAAAGACAATGTGCGCCTTAGCACCCAGCGCGGGTCGAGGAAAGAGAGAATAGTTTTCTTGTTTTCCAGCAGAAACAAAGATGACAGCCTTGCTGTTGGTCCTGCTGGTTAAAAGGTTTCCACTGTGTGCTTAAAGGATTATTCAGTGTCTTCTAGCACGCGTGCCCCCGCACACAGACCAGGGATGTGTTTTTGAACATATCCTTCAAGTGGCATGTGTGTGTGTGTGTGTGTGTGTGTGTGTGTGTGGTGCCTTGCCGCAAGCGCTATGGAGGGCGTGTCACTGACAGGGAAGTTAAGGAGTGTGTGGATGTGTTGTTTGTGTTGTAGTCGTCAGTAACAGCCAGTTCTCTCGCAGCGTTTGGAGACTTTTAGCTGTGCTGTTGACGAACCAACGCGTGAGACCCCCCCCCACACCCACTTTTGGGTGAATGTTAGGCTGTAGATGTGGAAGCGTTGGTTACGGCTGGGAGAGCGGGGGGGGGGGTGCCAGGAGGTGGGTCGCAACTCTCCGGGAATTAACGCATCATGAAGATGAACGCTAAGCCCGCTACGCTCGCCGAAGCGGAGGAGGTGGATTACAATGACGAAGATGATGACGACGACGACGATGATGATGATAGTGATGATGATGATGGCGGCGACGAGGGTGGTACTCACGATTCTTCTGAGTTGCTCACCTTTGACGTCCCCTTCCTGCGCTTCATCGATGAAGAGGAGGTGGACAATTTTGGGGGGGAGGGCAGGAGCGACTGTGGCGGCGGCGGCGGCGGCAGTGGTTCTTGGCATGGGGCTGACGTGTGCTGTGGCGGTGCTTCATCCTACAGGTATGTGGTGGTGTCCGGGACGCCTCTGAAGATCCTGGAGCACCTGCTGAGCGACCTGCGGCTGGACGAGCAGCGAGGGGCGCCCGAGAGCCGGGAGAGCGGTGAGTGACATGCACGCAAACATGACCACTATCATATGCATCTCTGTCTTTCTGTGTTTGTGTGTGTGTGTCTCTCTCTCTCGCTCTCTTGCTCATAAAAACACTTACACAAACAAACACTTGTAACACAAACATATAACATATATAGGTGTATTGTAATAATGAAAATGTAACGCTAGGGCTGTAGTCAACGTAAGCGGGAGGAATGGGAAGTCGAAGGGAGCCGTAGCCATGTTGCGTCACCTGACCTGAATACTGCGCACTGATTTGCTGAACAAATTTATCGGGTTCTTTTCAAGAACAGGACTGGCGTTTGATTTTTTTATGATTATATATATTTATTATAGATTATATACTTTATTTTCCTAATTGCTGCACTTTGCAACGTTTTTTTTTTTTATATTAAAAACTGATTTTTTTTTAATACAGTGCTTAATATTACACTTTCAAGAGGTGCTGAAATAACTGATTTTTGATTTTTTGTATATGCAGTGCTATATGTTGTTTCTACAATGCCAAAATGAAGGCTGTTATTGTTCTCAAAAAATAAACATTAAAAAGGCAATGTTTTCTCAAATTTGTTTTATCCGATTACTCGGTTAATTGTCAGAATAATCGTCAGAATACGCAGCTTACAAAATAATCGATAGTTGCAGCCCTACAAACATACATAGGTTGTATTTACATTTGCAAAGCCCATGGTCTCACTTAAAGATGTGTATAATAATAATAATAATAATAATAATAATAATAATCATTCATTATTTATTCATAAAGTGTATGTTAGCTGCACATGTACAACTTCTTCTCCCAACACACATCCATTAACAGTTCTCACTTTTTAAAAGAGCCTTTCTGGGGAGAGAGCTGGGGAAATAATTGCAAAGGGAAGAGGAGTTAGCAAAGTGTGTGTGGGTGTTAAGTCAGGTGGGGGATAAGCACTTCTCATTCTCTCTCTATCTCTATCTCTATCTCTCCCTCTCTCTGTCTCTGTCTCTCTCTCTTAATGGTTGACCACAGCTAGCTGTGAACCATGCAGCCCTGATCTCCTGACTCTCCCAGGAATGTCTTCTCCAGTGTAATGCTACATGTTCCCGCAGAGCCCTGCCTTCAGCCTCTCAGCCATGTACACTGGGCTCACATCCAACCCTCTTTACCTTACGCATTAATGCTCCGGGTTCACCGTGCGTGTGTCCGTGCGCATACAGGTGTCCTGTATGTCAGATGTCACAGGATCTAGGTGTGTGTGTATGTGCGCACACGTACATGTGTTGATGCAAGTGTATAACGACTTTTCCTATATATACACTTAAGCACAGCATGTGCTGTTGTATTGTAGTTGGTGGTGTGTGTGTGTGTGTGTGTGTGTGTGTGTGTGTGTGTGACTGCGAGCGTGTAGTCGGGACATGCAGGGAAACACGCGGGGCGGTAAGCGGTTTAAGTTCCTCTAATGAGGTACACGGAGGCACCCCCCCCCCCCCCCCCCCCCCGGGGCTGCCCAGACCTGCCCCGGCGGCCTGCACTTCCCACATCAAACAGTGCTTCACTCAGCGCTCAAATTCATAGCAAAGACTACTCCCACCCCTCTTGGTCTGCTGTTCTCAGGGCAACTGTGACTCAACTGTGAGGTGTTTTGTCAGTTGGCTCACTTGTTTACACACTTATAGAAATGGTGAATAGAAATAAGGTCGACTTGACCGTAAAATAAAAGGTAGAAACCAACAAAAACAAACCTAAGGACTAGTGTTGAAAGTCTTTGGTTGTGAGTCAACGGCGAAGTTAAATGGTGCGTATTGTGGAAAATGTTGTTTTATTAAATTGGTTTACAAAACGTTGACAACCTCACCTAAGAAGTAGCACCATGATGCGCTAAACTGTTCTGATATTTAGACCTGAAATAGGTTGAGATGATTACAAATACTGTCATTACTCGTTTCTATGTTTACACCACTTGGAATTGTCTGTCATTTGGAAAGCCATGGCTACCTTTGCTGCTACATCAATATGCTGCTACATCAATCTACCGCTCCATCAATCTTCTCCTGCCAAAACACAGACTTTCCTGAGACGGCATGATGGATCTAGCCCTGCTACAGTGCACATTTTCAGCTATAGACCCTATATAGATACACTGCACAAGGCCACACACTCAGTAGCTCGGGTTTGTTCGCTCAGTAGCTCGGGTAGATTTGGGTAGTATTTAAAAATAAAACGTACAAGGAAGACTTGCTGGGGTGTGGTGTGGGGGGACAGCAGGGGATAAAGTGTGTTTGCAAATTTGATTGTCGTCTATTTTTCTAAGCGTGTCTGCACATTTAGTGTGCGTGTGTGTGTGCGCGCCCCCCCTGGGGGGGGGGGGGGGGGGGGAGGAGAGAGAGAGAGAGGGAGAGAGAGAGAGAGAGAGAGAGAGAGAGAGAGAGAGAGAGAGAGAGAGAGAGAGAGAGAGAGAGAGAGAGAGAGAGAGAGAGAGAGAGAGAGAGAGAGAGAGAGAGAGAGAGAGAGAGAGAGAGAGAGAGAGAGAGAGAGAGATCCCCTCTCTCTCCCACTCTGTAATACAAGTGATAAAACAGTATAGTCCCCAAGGTCAGGACTGTGTTATTCATCGCTGCTGTATGTACATGCAAGAGGAAAGAAAGAGAGAGAGCGAGAGAGATGGACGTTGCGCACGTGAGAGCGTCCGACTTTGTACGTGCGACCGATGGGCGGATATAGAGGGCAAGTTGTTGAAGATGAAAATTGATATTTATCATGGAGGAGGAGGAGGAGTGAGGGAGGAGAGGAGAGAGGGTGCAAAAGAGGAGACAAATGATGAAAAAAGGGGAGGGTATGGGAGGACAAAAATAAATGAGAGAGAGAGGCAGGCAGGCAGGCATTAAAAGCCGAATGAGACTGAGAGAAAGGAAGGGACGGGGAGGAGCAGAACACGACGGGAGGAAAGTGAGCCAAGGTGATACTCGGTGGTTTGGACCTGTCCTCTTAACTTTGGGAGATAAAGCAGTGTTTTCTTCCCCTCACTAAAGAGGAGATGGTTAATCTATTATTGATGCCTGGGCCGTTGCTCGGTCATGTATAATTGATTCCTCTTGCCTCCCCTGCCCAGGAGATCCATATTTGGGTCACATGTTTTCCCGGAGAAAGAAAGAAGAAAAGTGGGATTCTGACTGCTCCGGGTCTCCCCCCCCGGACCCCCCACCCCACTAACAATGGCTCATTACCCATCTGCCTCAGGGGCTGTTTATATTTGGTTCTAACCCATTGACCACCTGCTGAGTCTTAGCACACACGCCTAACACACGCACGCGCGCACACGCACACGCACGCACACACACACACACACAAGCCGACTCACGCAGCGAGCTCAACTCATCAACATGTACTTCCGCTACTACTTTCTTTACTACTGAGATGAGCAGGGTCTTTTAATGTGTACCTTAGGCTGTGTAAAATCAGTCTTGGTTCGACATGGGGAAACACAGCGATTTCATTGGTCGGCTGTCGTTTTGCTATTTAACTCTCTCGCCTCTTTCTCAATCTCACTTTCGGAAAGGGCGGTTGAATGAATTGAATCTAATGTAATTGGGGCCAGGATAGCCCAGTAGAGGCTGGCGTGTTCGACTCCCTGCCGAAAGGTACTGGGTCCAATCCCCAGTGTCTGCGTCTAGGCATCCTTGAGCGAGATGCCTTAACCCCTACCTGCTCCTTAATGACATGAGTTTCTGTGTGTATTCATTGGAAGATTTACATTACACTGAGAAAAACCACTCATGGCCACCCATGCTAAGAGAATGTATGCATGCACTCAGTATGATAACGTGTTTGATCAAAGCATCCACCATAAGCCATGTATGTGTATTTATTATTATTTATTATTATTTATTCATTTATTTTGCTTCCTGTGTTCCAGAGATGCTGCTGGACGACTTCCTGCTGACATACCTGGTCTTCATGTCCACCAATGACCTCTGCCAGGCACTGTTGGGGCAATATCCTTAACCATGTGGAACACATATATGCGCGCACTCACAACGATACCTTTTATACCTCAAACACCCACCCACCCCGACCCCCGTCCAGTTTTTTCCCGCCACCTGCTGCTCTGGTCCTTGACTGGTCTCACCTACAGCAGCGTGCGGTGCCGGGGCCAGGAGGAAGGGAAGGATGCCCTCTTTAGGAAGCGCAAGGTACTGCAGCTGGTGTCCCACTGGAGCCGGCTGTACAAGGACTTCCTCAGGGACGAGGAGCACGTCAAGGGCTTCATGAAGGTAAGGAGGAAGACTGTAACGGCATTGGCTTCGGTGGGTCATTAGCTTGCGTAATGAACGACTATATGATCCATTTGAATGGATAATCCATTTGATGATCATTTGCAGACAGTGTGAGGAAAATGATGATGAATATGGCTCTTTCAGGAGAGCATGCGTGCGTGATATGGGTGTATTTATGTGGCTCATTGCATCGGGGACCCCCCCCCCCTCTCTCGTGTTGACGGAGACCACCTCGGGAGGGATGTCATTGGATGATGACATGCGTCCAATAAGATTATATACCTAGAGGTTTTAACACAGCAGCGCTGTGTGTGTCCACATCATCCGCCAACTGATAATGTTTGAGATTTATTCTGATTGGTATTTAAAGCTGGTGGATGATATCTCATTTTGATCCACATCCGCATGTCCACTTGTGGTGGTCTCGGGACCCGCACATCTCCCACCAACAGAGGGTTCTGTTCTATCATTCATCTTTTATCATTGATCTTCTTCTTCTGGGCGAGATGGTAAATTATTGACCATCAAAAGTCTCTAGCTTCTCTAGCTCTCCATCTCTGTCCATCCCTAGGTCTCTCTCTCTCTCTCTTTTCTGTGTCTCTTTTCTGTGTCTGGAAGCAAGACTGTGTGTATGTGTACGTGCATTTCCAGTCTACACTGAAGGTTTTTTTATTGGCTGTGCTGTCCAATGAAACAAAAATGACAAAGAACTGAACCAAGATGAGTCTCTAGGGTCCCTCAACAGCCTTGCGTTTTCATTTCGTCTGTCTGTCTATTAAATACACAATAGAATATGCGCTGGTATTACAACACACTTGTTATTGTCTATGTACGCCGTCACCATTCTCTCGCCCTTCAAACGCAGCCTCCTCCTCCTTGTTCCTCTCTCTCATTTGCTCTCCCTCTCTCTCTTTGCACATGATCGGTCCAGCCAGATTTGAATGCTTATGACAACCAAAGGAAATGCACCAACACACATAGGCATGCACATGTCGTAGGCATGCACATGTCGTGTGCATGCACATGTCGTGTGCATGCACATGTCGTGTACATGCACACGGCACACGACGTGCACCCAAAAAAAACCCCCACTTGTAATGCTCCGTGAACAGCTCCATCACTCCGTGCTCTGCTGCGAGGGTTGCCACGGCAACCGACGTGTGAGGGTTGGCATTGGGTATAGGCTCCTGAGGAGTGTGTAACCCAGGTGATGGTTGCCTAGTAACAGACGGGGGGGGTGGGGGGACTGGGAGCCACAGTGGGTCAATGACGGCGATAAGCTTGGTGTGTGTGTGTGTGTGTGTGTGTGTGTGTGTGTGTGTGTGTGTGTGTGTGTGTGTGTGTGTGTGTGTGTGTGTGTGTGTGTGTGTGTGTGTGTGTGTGTGTGTGTGTGTGATCTGACAAATACCCACACTTGTATCCCCTCACAGTGACGCCATCACCTTCAGTCATTTTGATTTAGCATTTTGATTTGATTTTTTTTTTGCGCATAAGCACAAAGACATATTTGCACACGCAGACACACAGCAGCACTCCATGTTTTTCCCTTGTGTGTGTTGGCTGTGGTGGGGTTTATGTGTGTCGCCTTAGTTCTCCCTGTGGATTATTCACACTTCACTTGGGCTGTTTCAGTCTAGCCTACGCTATGCCTTCACTCTCCTGAAACTCCCTCCCCTGCTCTAAATCGTCCTGGTTCCCCAAAATAATAAGATATCACAGTGTCGTGTATAACGTCAGACATGTCATATGTCCATATGTCTGCGTTAATGAGACGAACTGAAATATCTTTTCCACCATTGTGGACATTTATCTTTGGCCCCAGCAGGGACACGATGACAAGGCACTAAAACCCATCTGGCATCACATTTGTTAGCAGTGGTCCTGTTTAGCTCAACTGGTAGAGCATGGCAGTAACACTGCCAGGGTTTAGGGTTTGATTCCCACTGGGACTGCCCATGTTTAAGAGACGCTTTGGATAAATATATACCAAAAGTTTATATTAAAGATAGAAAATGTATATTGAAAAGAAAAAGAAAAAAAGGTTTTGTATCAACGGCTGAACCAGAGAGCATGTAATCTGTAGCATGTAATTTATGATTGTAATGATTTGTGTGTGTGTGTGCGTGTATAGACTCTGTACAGGTGTGTGTTGGAGGACCTCTATGAGTTTCCCACTCTGGAGAAAGACCTCAAGGAGTTTCAGAAGCTGCTGCGCCGCAGACAGTAAGTGTGTGTGTTTGATATTATTTTGTGTGTGTGAGATTCATTTTTTGTTTGTGATTATTTTGCGAAATGTTAATATTGTAAGTGGGTGGGTGTGATTAAAAGTGTGGGTGTGTTTGGTTGATATTGTGCACTGCATGTGTGTGTGATGGATATTGTGTTGAGTTATGCTTGCTCATATCTCATATGCAGCCCCCTTTTTCCTGTGTGTGTGTTTGTGGTGTTTTCAGCACGGTGGACGACTGCCCTCCTTCTCAGAAGGTGAGTGACATTTACACCATACCATCAACAGACCTGAACACTAAATGTAATTTATTTGACGGCCATCAAATCTATTTTCTATTGTAATGACCTGCATCATCTAGGGTGTATTGATTATTTTTTTCTCTCTCTCTCTCTCTCCCCCCCCCCCCCCCCCCCCCCCCCTTCAGACTAAGGCACTACACCAGCAGTTGAGCTTGAAGGAGAACTGTGTGCAGCTCAGAAGCCCACAGAGTGACCACAGAGATGGTAAGAGGCAGGGAGGCAACCACGGCAAAACAAAAATACCATTAAAACCCCATTCATATCCAGTTCCCTTCATGGTCTGTATCTCTCGAGACAAATTGATTTTTTACCTATTTGTAGATCATTGCGAGCCTGGGCCGGGGTCTTTTATTATCTAAATTAAAGATGGTTAATTAAATAGCTTAATAGTCTAAACACCGGTGTAAAGTATTATTAATTGAACGAATTGTGTGCTGTGACATCACCATGAACATACACACAGTACACAGGGACACGCACAACGATTTAAATGACAGTTGTGCTTTACTCTGCCATCTTGAAGAGCATTTTCCTAAAACTACATTGATTGCTTGATATGTTTATTTTAGGTTAGTCATTTTGGCAATGTGTAACTGCACACAAAGTTTATATTTGTGTATATCACAAGCTGTGGTGTAATGTGTATTGTAATTATATTTAATTATATATAGTAATTATATTTTTCCTCATCGGACTCCTAGTCATTTGCCATGTGCACGTGAGTGTGGACTCGTACCTGAGTGTTCACACACACCGCATGCTGGAGGCACACGAGCTACTAAGGATTGTGGGATCGAAGTTGGACCGATCAGAGGAGGACATGGTGCTGGCGGTGGTCTCGCACACAGGAGGTGAATAAACCCTCCAGCACGCACGCACACACACTCTCACATAAACATACCTGCACACGCAGACGGACTGGGAATCTCAATCAAAAATGTATTTGTCGGTTGTCTCTTTCGCTCCATTTCTCTCTCGCTCTTTGATCTGTATCTTCTTTCTCTCTCTCTCTTTGACTCATTTTCTGTTCCTCTTTCACTCCCTCTTTGTCTCTCATTGACTGACTGACTGCTGTGTGTGTGTGTGTGTGTGTGTGTCTCTCTCTCTCTCTCTGTCTCTGTGTGTGCAGAGCGACGTCTTTTGCAGCCCAGTGACTGTGTGTATTCGGAGTCTCTCACCCCGCAAGGCAGACTGGCAGTCTGCCGCAAGGACCTCACTGAGATCCTGGTATGCCCCCCAGTGCTCTGCTCGTATGCATCCATGCATTGATGTTTTAGATCATGCATGGGTGGAGGCTTAATGAGGCAATAAATTGCTTTTTGTTACCTTGCCATATGTGCACCACATCGCCTTGCTTTGGCTCAAAAAGTCACAGGGAGGAACATCGATATGTGCATTTAAACTATGTCAGAAAACAATATATATATATATATATATATATATATATATATATATATATATATATATATATATATATATATATATATATTACTGTTGTTCAATAAGCGTTAGAGTAATGCAGATGCAGAGAGCGTTAGAGTAATAGATGACGTACTGTCATGGGTATCTTTGGGTCCAACTTTGACACCTTTATATCACGCCATGGCAGCAGTACTGAAATTGCAGGATAAGGTACACTTTATTTAAAAATAACAAAACTGCAAAACAAAACAGTTTTCTTGCCCTACCAGTTTGCTTGGCTGCTGTGGCTTGAAGGTATGACTTAATGACTCACAGATTACATGAAAATGTCTAGAAAACTGTCCTGAACTGTCTGAGCTGCTGCAGGCAAACAGTGGCAGTAAGCAGCTGTGCGCACTCATTATTTTTCAACATGCATACATGAATGTATATATGCATACATACACGCATACACACACGCATATATACGTATGTTTGTGGGTGTGTGCTCTGTCTGTTTGCTCTGTTTTTATTTGCTCTATGTTTTGTGTGCTCTATGTGTGTATGTACACTATATTTTTGTGTGCTCTGTTTTTATTTGCTCTGTGTGTGTGTGCTCTATATGTTTGTGTGTGCTCTGTTTGTGTGTGCTCCCTGTGTGTGCTCTATATGTTTGCTCTCTATGTTTAATCCATATGTTTGATGTTTGTTTTTAGTTTGTGTTTGCGCTAAAGGTTTGTGTGTGCTCTGTTTATTTATGCACTATATGTTTGTGTGTGCTTTATATGTTTGTGTGCTCTATATGTTGGTGTGTACTTGATATGTTTGTGTGTGCTCTTCATGTTTGTGTGTGCTCCATATGTGTCCATGTGTTTCCTCGGCATGTCTTGAATCCCCTACAGACCACAGCATTGTGTTGAACATGTGGCCTAGTTAGCGCGTGGGCTATTGTTGCCAACGAATAGATTCTTAAGACTGCGTATTTATTTCACAGCCCTATCCCCTACGGACAAGGTGTGTGTGTGTGTGTGTGTGTGTGTGTGTGATATAGTGTGTTCTTACTTTTCTTACACATGTGCGGATATCAGCAATTTTTATGTTAACTCACACCTGTGTGTGTGTGTGTGTGTGTGTGTGTGTGTGTGTGTGTGTAGCCCGCACTTACAGACAGTGCTGAGCTGGGCAGGAGACCAGTGCGTCTCCTGGGAATTAACACCTGGGATGTGGCGGCAGCGCTCACGCACCTGGACTGGAGCCTGTTCAACTCTATCCACGAGGTATGCACATACGCACGCACACACACACACACACACACACACACACACACACGCATATACACATGCACACATACACACCCTCTTGCATATACACACGCACACACACACACATGCGCCCGCGCACACACACACACACACACACACACACACACACACACACACACACGCATACCTACACACGAATATACAGACGTACGCACGCACGCACGCACACACATGCACATACTTGCACATACACACACTTGCACAAATACACTTGCGCACACACTTGCATACACACATACATATGTACACACATATTTGCATTGCATAGACACAAAACACACACCTGCATATATACACACACGCGTGGGTGCAGGCACTTAAAGGCGCCACTTATAATCACATGGTAGATGTGCAGGAATACGGTCATTAAAATGCAGAGAGCTTCTGGAAGGGTCGCGCCAGGGAGAGCCTGAGCTCTGTCTCAGAGATGGAGAGGGTTGTGTGGAGGGTGTGTAGCTCAACAAAACAGTCGCGCTGAAACAGTAAAACTAACAGGAAATAAAATTGGATTGAATCCGCTGAACAGTGGTTAGCACTGCTGCCTTGCAGCAATAAGGTCCTGGGTTTGAACCCCGGAGGGGGGATCTTTCTGTGTGGAGTTTGTATGTTCGCCCCGTGTTCACGTGGGTTTCCTCCGGGTGCTCCGGTTTCCTCCCACACCATAAGACATCCATGTTGGGTTAATACTCCTGCCGGTGCCCTGGACTATAAGGCACTAGGCAGTAGACCTGGAGTCGGTCCCCAGGCGTGGCACTGCGGCTGCCCGCTGCTCCTAGCGTGCTAGTGATGGGTTAAATGCAGAGATCACGTTTCGTTGTACTTGTGCAATGACAATAAATAATCTTCTTCTTCTAATTGATTCAATGCTTTTTTAATTTATTTTAATTTATTTATATTTAGTAATAAATAGAATCCCTAACATTTGCTGCTCCCAGCTTGAGAAATGCTCATTCGTGGGCTTTCTCTGTTCCAGGTCAATCTGGATACAAGCGCTACAGGTGGTGGTAACAGGCCAAGCGCTCCTTACCATTACGAGAGAGGCAGTAATGCGTGGATGGGGTTTTGAAGGGGCTCTAGATAACATATGAGACCACTGTTTACAGAGCTACTCTAATGTATGACCTATATAATGTGTGTGTGTTTGTGTGTGTATTTATATATATATTATTTATTTGTTATTTTATGTGTATATATTGTGTGCATGTGTATGCATGTTGTTTAGATTTTAAAAGCAGAAATGCTATACACATGCATAATGCTACACACACACACACACACACACACACACACACACACACACACACACACACACACACTGTGTGCATGAGATATGGCATCCATACCTCCCACACAATATCCATCACACACACATGCAGTGCACAATATCAATCACCCTTGTACACAACCATTTTCTCACACGTACAATATCAATCACACACACCCACACGTTTAATCACACACCCACTTAAATATAAACATTCGCAAAATAATTAAGCAATATCACACGAGAGGGAGAGCTGTTATACTGAATATCAGCACGCCTGGGATTGATCGTAGGTACAAGGCCACAGGCTGAGTGCCGAAGATAATCACAACCTTGTTTATTTAATCATTTATTTGGCTCCGCCAACACAAATGGTTCCACAACTGGACTGGGACTGGACTGTTGCCAAGCAACACAAACATTTTCCTGCACACTAGCTTGCTACTTTGTGTAGCTCTACATGTTAACGCATGCATACATGTTACATTTGTTTCAATTTATTGGGTAACCAGTGAAATAAGAGTCTGTCGACAGTCGCTCAGCTGGCATGTGTGGTTCCAATGAGTTAAAAGTTTGATCAACAATCGTTAATGTAATTATCGGTTATTAGAGCAGCTGTAAAGCGGAGAGATACATGTGTAGTTAAAAGTCCCAGTGCTGTTATACTGAATATCAGCACTCATGGAATGCCTCTTGTCCAATCAAATGGCTCGGTCGGAACTAACTGATGCACACAAAATATATATCTCACACACACACAATATTATCAAACACACTCTCACACACACACACACACACTAACTGTCTGCTGCAGCAGCTTCTAAACCTCCTAGAGGTCTTTCTCCAGAGTGGGAAACTCAGAGGTCCTCTAACACACTTGTACAGAGTCCACACACACACACACACACACACACACACACACACACACACTTCAACCATGCATGCATTGAACTACTCGCTCTCTCCTCTGTCTCACCACCACCACAACAGCAGGAGCTGGTATACTACACCCTGAGCCGGGCTCCCCGCAGCGGCCACACGGCTGCTCTGTCGGTTCTGCTGCAGCGCTGCAACGAGGTGCAGCAGTGGGTCATGTCCGAGGTGCTCATGTGCGTGTCGCTCAACAAGCGTGTGCAGCTGCTGAAGAAGTTCATCAAGATCGCAGCGCAGTAAGAACGAATGCACCCACACACCTATACACACACACACACACGCACGCGCACGCGCGCACGCGCACCACACACATATATATATATATATATATATATATATATATATATATATATATATATATATATATATATATATATATATGAACACACACACCTATATATACACACTGTCAATGTTTTTAGCATTGGGTAGTATTTGTAATGTGTATTTGTCATGTGTGCAGCTGTAAAGCCCAGAGGAACTTGAACTCTGCCTTCGCCATTATAATGGGACTGAACACGGCAGCGGTCAGCCGACTCAACCAGACCTGGGAGGTCAGTGTGTGTCTGCGTGTGTGTGTTTATATATCATCTGTCTGCATATATGTTGCATGGTTTTTGTGTTCATGAGTAAGATGATAGTGTGTGTGTTATAGATGCTGAAATGTTTATTGTAGTTCTAATATTGTATAATAGTATAATTGTATAATATATATAATAATATATAGTCTATTGTATAATATATATCCATCTAATATTACATCATATTATATACTATTATTTTACATTATATTGTATTTTCTCATGTCATGTTCTTACCATTTCCTTCCAGAAATGTCCAGGAAAGTTCAAGAAGCTCTTCTCCGAGCTGGAGCTCATAACGGTAATAATTATGCGTAGTCACGGTAACCAACACGGTGCAACAAGTCATTTTTAAAAAAAAATGTATTTTACTTTTTTAACTTCCTAATTTGATCACCTTCCTCCTTTGCCATCCCCTGTCCTCTCTTCCTCTGTCGCTCCATCCTCCTACTTGTTAAAAAAAACTCTCTCCCTCTCTTTCTCTCTCTCTCCCCCCAGGACCCCTCTCTCAACCACAAAGCCTACAGAGAAGCCTTCAAGAGGATGAAACCCCCCAAGATCCCCTTCATGCCCCTCTTGTTGAAAGGTGCACACACGCATGCGTACACACAAAAAATACACTGATTGTTATTCATGTTGAGCATATCCTAAAGCACTTGCTCACCTTCTAGATATCACCTTTATCCACGAGGGAAACAAGACATTTCATGACAACCTTGTCAACTTTGAGAAGCTGGTATGTCAGTTTTCTACGGTTATTAAAAAAATAAATTTAACGGCAGGCCGAATTTGCTATTTTGTTGACCATTTTTTTAACTGTCTACCTGGCTATTTCACAGCACATGATAGCCGACACGGTGCGTCTAATTCGCCACTGCCAAAGTGACCAACCAGGTGAGATGTACCCTCATCCCGTCACCTTTTTGTGATCGAAAACATATCATGATATCTAATGGGTTGTGTTTTATGTTATTTTGTCATTGTCCAAGACATGGTTCATTTTGATCGAAAAACGAGCAGGATTGTATACATGCGTTTGGGTCTACTGCCCTCTGCTGGCCGGTTGCTGTATTGCATTGTAGCGGTCTCCCACTGCTTTCCCCTCACAGTTTCCAAGCAACCATTTTCAGGGACACTTTCTCTTTCTAAATGGGAACACATTTCAATACGCACATGCACCTTGCCTCCGTGTGCGCACATGTGCATGTGATTTTCTTTTCTTGTGTGTGTGGGTGATGGTGTGTAGGTGCACACGTGAGTTTGCTCGGCTTTGTAATACATCTCTGATTGTGTGTGTCTGGTCTCCTAGGCAACGAGGTAACTGGGGGCGACAGTGCGGAGTTGCGAGCGTGCGTGCACTGCTTGCACATCATTGACAATCAGCAGACTCTCTTTGAGCTCTCACACAAGCTGGAGCCACGCGCCTGAACAGAGATGGACTGTCAACACACACACACCTACACAAACACACATGCTAAACACACACACACACCTATACACATCTTCTGGACATGTGTAACTGACGCATGGCCAGGTCCATGATGCCACCTTCACGAAACTGAACTGAGAAGAAGTGCAGTCCCTGTGGACGGGGATCCCCAAGGTGCCATAAGGGATCCCAGCCCAACCTTTTGCCATGGAGAAGGAGCCCTCGGCTACACCACCAACACAACGCTTCATAAGCACCCTCCCCCCTGGAGTACACTTCACACCAAAGGGACTTTCCTGCGCTCTCCGATATCAACTGTTCCCACATCCCAGAGACGGAGCACTGCTGTGGGGAGACAAACCTGTGGGGGGGCCCCCCCCCCCCCCACAGGTTTCCCCCCCCGGTGGATGAACCTGGGGAATGGGTGGTTGTTGTAACTAGTTTGTACAATATCTGTTGGACTAAATATTTGTGCTCATTCGTGCTGTTGTGATGAGCTTTGGGTCTCTGTTGGTTTGTGTATTTATGAGCCTGGTCCACAGGTGGGATGGTTCCTTTAGAGATGTGTTTTTTTTGTTTTTCGGCTCTCTCAGAAGCCTCTTGAAGCACTGGAAGAGGCTTTTATCATTTCAGAAAGTAAAAAGCAGGATTGTTCCTAAAGCCCTTGGGTTTTTTTTAGCCTAATATATTCACATCCTCTCTTCCCTTGAGGCTGGATATATATATAAATCCATCTGCATATTAAAATGAATACATCTGTCTTGTGGTATACTAATTATTTAGGTATTTATTGATTTTGTGCTCTTTTTGTTATTATCATTATTATTAGTGTGTTGTAGCATACGTATACAACAGTGTCAGGGGCCAATGTCAGAGCATAAGAAAACATTCATGTAAAGGCTTGTAAATGAAGCAAATGACACGCTTCTGTGGGCCTGTTTTTAAAGTTTTGAAAAAAAAATGTTTTTGAAAAAAAAAGTGCTGAACGTGCCGCAATCCAGCAGCAGCGTGTTTTTTTTTGTTTTTGTTTTTTTTTTAGAAATGCACTCTTTGTGAACCACTGTATTTAAAAAGTAACTGATCCTGATTAGTTTGACTTTGTATGTATTTTAGTACCTCTACGTGTCTCTGTGCCAAAATGCCACTTTGCAGTGGGGTTGAACATGCAGTATGGTTATAATCGTGCAACCAATCATGGAGAGAGAGAGGGCTCTCGGGCTCGTGCAGAGATCTTGGCCAATGGTCCAATGATCTCGGCCAGATCAAGCCACAGCAGCTGTTTATTGTCTTCATAACATTTGTTTTCTGTTGAATCCGCCCTGTAATGACTTGCAGCCCTATGGCGACAACGACTGAGGGCGTTCCTGAGTTCAAACGCTAAACACTTCACTCAACATCCTCATGACTGATTTCATTACATGCTGGATGCTTGAAACACCGTCATTCTTCCACGGTTGCTATGGAAACACAGGCCCCCCCCCACACACCATTGTGCTTTATTTCTTTTCCTTTTTTCTTTTTTTTTTTAAATGCTCAATAGGTGTCGTGTTTATGATCCAAGGCCAAAAGTTTTTTTCCCTGGACTTTCAAGTCGTGCTTGGTATGGGAAAGCAAAATTGTAATTGTTACACTGATAAGTAAGCCGTTAATTACATCGCTGAAATACTGACTGAAGAAAGACATGTTTTGTTCACAAATATTTTTGCGTACATGTGTAACTGATGAAGAAAAAGAATAGTGTTTTTGACTGATTACGGATGCACCACTCCAATAACTCTCCAGTTTTATGGCTTGTATATAAAGCTGTGATGTAACTCTGCATTGCTTCTCTCTCATCACTGTGTTTTGATTTCCCATGGCACAGGGAACATTTAGTTAGCACTACGTTTATTTCTTTGGACTTTTAAATTGCCATTGGTCTATTATTTTAAAAATGCGTTTTGGGGCTGCAAAAAGGGCCTAAACCTATTGTTTACATCAGAATCAGAATCAAAACAACGCCACAGCCTTTCTCATGCGAGACGTGGCAACAGTTTTCAGGATTTTACAGTACCCATGATGCATTCTCATGTACAAGCCCTATTGCCGCCATTCATTATTGCAACCCAAAGCAATGTTTTGTTTCCCTCCTGCTCAAAGGTTTCTGCTTTCTAGCTATTGGCGAATCAAACCTTACCTAAAGTGCCATATGCATCTTGAAAAGACATTTAAATCGCACACATAGTTTTAAATTAAAACATGTTTTTAATCTATACACATGAGATGGAGGAATTTAACAAACCCTTGCAAATGCCCAGTAGGCCACCTTCCTTGCACAAAAATCTGCTTCTAAACAATACACGGGTCAGATTAATCAATCAAGTACCACACGAAAAATCTACTTGCAGAAGAAAATGCCAAACTTTTCCTTTTAATCCAACTACCCTGAAGTTTTGATTCCCAACCCTTCACCCTACCTTGGCTGTTATTGTTGTAATTGTGATTGTAAAATAGGAAAAGAGGTTGTCGATGGACCAGAACCACTCCAAAACAGAATCTAATATTAATGACGCCATTCTTGTTCAGCTTGACTGGATCTAGTGAAGTTTGATTGCTAAATATTGGCTTAATCAGTAATTATTCAGTTCCATAAATATGTATTCATCTGCCAAACGACTTTCCATGTACCAATTGAAACGACCTAAGTGAATGGTGAACTGGGTCCTCAAAGGTGGCCCTGAGCTGTTTAGTCCAGCTCCACCTTTCACATGTTCTAGTTAAGCCAGCCTGGTGCGCATTGTCACACATTGTCAACACCTGCATCTCAGTTTGCGCAAAACTGATGGAAATGTCCCTTTTGTCCATGTTGTCAGAAGAGTTATAGTTTACACATCTTACATGTCACACATTGGCTCTCTAGATCTTAAATTGCTGCATAGCTGCTGCTAGTTATTTATTGTGATGGGAATGTCCCATCCATTGAGGTGCCATGTTCAGAGGTTCTTCAGGCCAATGTGGAGTTACATCATTGAAACTAAAATGTGTTTGTGTTTGTTGTTTTTTATTAACTCAGACCTTTTAGAAGGAAAATACAGACGACTGTATTTGGCCATTGTCATGACTGTATATTTCAGTTTATATACAGGCTGTAAACCTGTTTGCATGATATAAAACATAACATGTTGCCCCAAATTCCCACAGTACAAAAGAGGACACGGTCTTGTGAATGTGTAGATATATGATAATGTTTGGAATGTTATTATTTATCTGTTGTTGAAAAAAATACACAATATAAAAAAAGATAAACGCAAAGCAATATATTTCCCATGTGCGCCCTCGAGATTTGGATAGCCTTTTCTAAAATAAGCAACGATTTTACTACGTCAAAGTTTTATTGAAACAGAATAAATTGAAGCTTTTACGTGACATATGCTCATGATGCTGGTGGTGTTATTTTTCTTCTGCTCTATGCCGTTAATATTCCTCATGAGTAGTTTGTTCATAGTGTGATGTGAACTGAGTAGCCTACACATGTGATCCATTGTGTTATACACACACTTCCGGACTGATTTCAAGTACATCCGCTCCATTCTCCCTTCCGGTGGCAATTCCGTTTCCGGTCATTTGGGGGGAACGCTGTTGGCTTGTGTGCGTAAAAACGTTCATTGATGTTTCTTTGAACCGTAACGACCATAACATGACTACCAACCAAGAGGGACATATGCCTACTGGTCCTTTCACTTGGATTCCACACAAAAGGAGGATAAACAATGTTCTTCTATGGTCGTCATGACGTTAAAATCATGTTTGTGTGGACCATGGCAAAGGGGGTGGCGTCATGATCTATGTAAAAGAACCAATTCAGTGTAAACCGCTTGATCTGCCAAATGATATTGAATGTGTTGGTGTCACCATTAATCTCTCTCCTGAAATGTCTTTCAATGTTGTTCTATATCGACCACCATCTGAAAATGATACGTCCTTAGAAAAACTGTCTGCTATACTTAAAACATGTAAAGGTAAAGAAGTGCTACTAATAGGTGATTTCAAGCTGAATTGGCTAGATAAAACAAGAAGGAAACAGCTTAAGGTTATTGTTAATAAATTTCACTTAACTCAGCTAATTGAAAATCCAACAAGGATAACAAGGTCTTCAAAGACTCTATTGGATTTAATTTTTACAAATAAAAACGCATATCAAAAACATATAACTTAATTACTGGGTTATCAGACCACAATCTCACCCTGGTCACAAGGCAGCTGTCAAAGAAGCGACTTAGAAATAAGAATACACCAGAAGGGAAAAATTATATCTCACTTATCCCAAAGAAAGAAATGCAGCACTTCGAAAATGAATTTAGACAAATAAATTGGGTTAATGTTGTGATTGATAAGAATAGTGAACAGGCCTGCAAAAACTTATTGGATACTATTAAATATCTTGTATCTAAATACACAAAAAACATTCATCTTAAACATCGAAAACAAACGTTGCCCTGGTTTAACACCACATTATGGCAACTCATTAAGCAAATGCAGCCCTGAAAAAATCCCTAAAGTCAGGACTCAATACTGACCGCTTAATATATAAAAGCCTCATAAACAAGACTACATCGCAATTTAGAAAGGCCAAAGCAAACTATTTCCTTGAAATTATAACACAAGCAAAAGGCAACTCAAAATTATTATGAAGAACCATTGACCAACTCTCAGGAAAAGAACGACAAAAGAGTGCACCCCTACAGCTTAAAATAAATGGTACTTCACAGAATGATAGCTTAATGATTGCCAATAGTTTTAATTATTATTTTATTGATTCTGTATTAGAATTGTGTAGCAATTCATTAGATCCTCAACAACCAAAGGTTGCAGACAAATCTATCTTCCTGAATTTTAATCATATGTCAAAATAAGTCGTGCCCAATGTGTTAGGATAAAAGATAAAACATCATCCTTAAGAGCATGTTTCATGGGGGTACCGCAAGGTTCCATCTTGGGGCCGCTTTTGTTCAGCACATACATCAACGATCTCCCATCGGTATGTGACGGTGTGGAGATATTGATGTATGCTGATGACACAGTCCTGTTTACACATGGCAAAGAGCCAGGACAGGTTGCCACCAAATTGACACAAACACTTACTAAAGTCACAAAGTGGCTGAACAATTCTTGTCTCACATTAAATACTGATAAAACTGTCACCATGTTCTTTCGAAATAGATTTAAACAAAGTACTATTCCAAACATATATGTAGATGGAAAAAAGTTAGAAAATGTTGATGAGTTTAAATACCTGGGAGTGACTTTAGACTCTACACTCACTTTAAAAAAAAACACATTAAAAATTGGGTAATACAGTGAATTATAGCATAGCTAATTTTAGACACATTCGTAATTCATTAACTGTTGATGATGCTAAGACCTATGTAAATGCTATGATTATGTCTCACTTACATTACTGTATGTCAAGCTAGTCCCAGGCTAACAAGACTGCCTTGAAATCCATTAGATCACTTTACAAAGAAGCCCTGAAAATACTAGACAAAAGATCAATTCAGTACCACCACTGTGCCATACTGGGCAAGTATAACATGCTTAGCCTCGAAAACCTCATACTATATTCTGACATGCGCCTAATACATAAAATATTTCACAATGCTGCTCCACCACCTCTGAAAATATGTGTCCAACCCTGCTCTGAACAATTAGGCAGAGCCACCAGATCCATCACTAGGGGAGATTGTAGCCTCCCAAATCGGAGCACTGCATCTGCGCATTCAGCTTTCTCTTTTAGAGCTACTAAAGCATGGAACACTCTCCCCAGTAATCTAAAAAGTGTTACAGATTTCCATACTTTCTCATGTGAAGTGAAAAAATGTATTTTAAGTAATCAGTCTTGTCAGCACTAATCATTATTCTGTATTCTCTTCATGTCTATTTTTGATATTTTTAATTGAGTGTGTGTGTGCATGCTTGTTGTTCTTATTTTATTTTATCCTATTTTATTCTTCTTACCTGCCCAGGGACTGCAGATGCTTTTAGCTATAATCTGGTACAAGCCATCTTTTTACTCCACGTAATTAATTAACCTTGTACATGGTCCCTGTTTTAAATAAACCAATAAATCAAATCAAATGTATAAGGTTACATGGTGTAAAGCTACATGGATGTCTCTGGTGTGTAGTGCGTTACAATATGTGTGGCAATGCTAGGCTGTTTGACCGTTTTTAGAAAAAAATATTAGATCAATTTCTAAATTAGTCTAAATCACTTTCCATTTCAGACTGATAAAACAAGTTATGAGGGATTTTACAGTTCAATTAATAATAATATTGTGGCGATCACGGCCATGCCCCCTATGGGGCTCCTGCGCAAGGGGTTCTGGGGGGGTGCAACCTGGTGGGGGTTTGGGACTTTATCGGCGCCCCGGGATCACCTTGGGGTTGGTGGTTGGGGAGTTGTTATGGTGTGTCATTGTGTGTGTGTGTTCCCTTATGTGCAGTGTTTTCATGACCGTGAGTGAGAGTGTTAGTTGTGTTTGTCAGGTGTGCCGTGTTTCTGTGTGAGTGGGTGTGTCTAAATAAAGGCAACTCCCGGGGTCGTGCGGTGTATGGGGCACGGGAGTTGCGTGAGCATCTAAACCTGGGTTCCTGTCTCACTCCTTCCTTGCCGTCGCCACAATATTAATAATAGCAAATGTAATTCTCCTATGTGAATTGTAATGATTCATATCTCTGAACCAATGCAATATAGGCTAGTTCTTGTTCCTGGGGACTAGTGGTGCAGGAATGAGTCCTAAAACCCGGAAATCCGTTAGCATTTTGGCACTTCCGGTTCCCTCGTCTCGAAGTCAACTTTTTTTAATGGGTTTTTGGTTAGATGCCTGAAATAAGGTCTGTGGTTAACACAATCTTAAGAGATTGCCACGTTTTGGTCTACGACATAAAATACCTCAGGTGAGTCACAGAGGGAGCAGATACACTGGAGAAAACACAAAGGGCAGGACATTATTTGTTTCATTGTGTTTTATAAAACACAATGAAACAAATAAAGTGAATAAAATAAAGTGGATTAAAAAAATGTATACAAATTTGATTAAATAAAAGCCTGAGTCAAAAGAGTACATTTAGGGACCCGAGCAGCAAATGGCTAATCCCCTTAGGCCTATAGTAAAATAGGATCTTGGGACCAAAAGTCAGCAGCTTATAGACTGAAATGTGTTAAAAGAGTCAATTACATCTAGAAAATCTGTAGATATTATTGAAAATTATGTTTTTAATCTCACTAATCTCGAAATATTGAGCAATCAGATGTCATTGCACTGAATTTTATTTTGTTTTATTTTTTATTTTCATACAGTTCAATACAGTCAACTTACTGTCAACATACTTCGTGGCTCCATTTATTTATTGTGTCTGTGACTTCCTCTTTAAACCCTCCTCTACGAACCTAGTCACTGGTCCAAAACTATGTAGTACCTAACAGGTTACACGCGCGCTCGTGGGAGCCGTTGGAAGAGTTGAGAACTGTTTACATCTTTTTGACGCGGCGGTTGAAAAATCTGAATCGCGCTCCTCCGCCCGTCACTTCACACGGGGAGCGCAACGTGAAGCCGCGCGGCCAGCCGACAGCGTGAGCAAGTCTTTAAAGAGCCGGACGCGTATTTGTACTCCTTTTTGAGAGCGCAATCATGGGAAATTCTTTTTGCCTCAGTATGCGCTCATGACATAAAAAACAGTAAGAACAGGGACATCAAGCACACCTTAAAAAGACAAATAAAAACACATTTTCTGTTTAACTGTGCGTGCTCTGTAGTAGCGTCATCTACTACTATGTGTGTTTTGTGTGTACTGTAGTAGCGCTGTCTACTTTTATCAACAGTATGAGTGTGTGTGTTCTGTAGTGGCGCTATCTACTATTGCAACCCAGTCTCATACAAAAACGTATCCTGGCTACGTTGGTCCAAAGTGCAAAACGTAGAGGGGCTACAATAACGGCCCTCAAATTGTATGACTGTTACGTTTTTTCTGCCTATTCTTTTCCAATGGTGTTGCGTCCAAGTCACGTGACTTTCAAGATTCCGGCTGCGAGAACAAAAAACATGGCGGACATTTCTCTTATTTTTAGTGAGAAAATCTATATTTTGAGTTAGTTTCTGCATACAAATGCGTTTTGATTACATTTCTAGCGAGAAATATATATTTTATTTTCATAATATTCACTCAGTGAATGTACATAATCACTCGCTTGCTCGTTGTTGCGACGATTTTTCAGATCTCGCCAGAATAATGTGAAACTGACACGTTTTGGTTGCTATGGACGCTGCTATCGCCGGACTCCCTTGTGACGTCACTCCGTCTGACGGATAAAACCATAGACATATGTATATATGACATATATTATACATGTATATATGTCTATGGATCAAACCCTCGCCCACTACATGTCTGAGGTTGATTTGCTGATCAACACATTATTCCGTGGCAGCGGGAGAAACTAATGTTGACAAAGTGACGAGTTACGATCGGATGTTTGTCCGCTGTTTAATTGTGATGGTGTGGGCATCCGTCCTGTGGTTAGTTATTACTCCTGTATCAGAGCTATAGAGTAAACAACTCTATAAACAACTATGTTTACTCTATAGCCAGAGAATGTCTAATAAGGAGAGAAGTTCCACTCTCGGTTTACTTCCGGGTTCTGAACTGTTGCAGTTCCCCTCTGGTTCCATGTGAGGGCGCTCACATGGTGAGTGCAGAATGAATGGCGGTCTATGGAGCTATACCCCTCAAACTCCACTTTTCTCAGGATATAATTTTTTGTCTAGTAATTTGAATGTTGCTTTCGAAAGGGGATGCAAAGAAATTACACATTGCTGGGTGTTAGATTTTTTAGAGTCACTTATTTGCTTTAAAAAAGTATTTTAAAATGTCAATGACGTCATACTCATCTTACGACCAAAGATACTGCTTTACGGCAAGCCTCTCCCTTTCCCTCAAGGCATCGATAACACAGCAGTACATACATAACGATACGCAGATAAAAGTGCCAGCAACCAAAAGAAGTTGCTGTGTTAAAAAAAAAGAACTTGGGCGAAATTGTCCACCATAACGTTCTGGTCCCGCTTCGGATGCCAAGATGCCATCAAGCAGATCTCTGGTCGTAATCAGTCCTTCACTGACCAATCAGCGTTCATTAGCAGAATGCTAGCGTGTTATGGGCAATAACAACACGTCCTGTAAGAAATCGAAAGGACATAAGTACTCGTTCATTCAACTTTCGATCTATAACCTATGTTGAACTTGTAAGAACTACAATCAAATCTGAGTTTTTTCAATGAGAATCAGCTGAAAGAGACACATTTAGCCGTGTAGCTCCATCTGCTCCCATTCATTCTGCACTCACAGGCGATCGCCCCCAGTGGAGCTCTGGTGGAACTGCAACCAGAATTCGGTACAATGGGACTTAATAGGGAGTGGACAGGCTCTCCGTAGACGGGCTCTGCTATAGCTCTGATTCCTGATGACGTCAGGTTGCTAGGGGCTACGGCTGATCAGCCGGAAGTACTGTCCTTACTGTACTATTGTTTATGTTGTAATGTCATAAGTGTTGACAATAAAGTTTGTTAAAAAAAAAAACAACAACAACTATTATTGTCCCACACCATAATGTATGTCCCACAATGTTAACTCCAAACAATTCATGTTTGTCCAATTCATTCATAAGACAAACAAAGCAGCTGGAAACACGTCTAAAAACACTTGAAATAGAATGTAGCCTATATTTATATTTTTACAACATCAATCTCCCTATAATATGAACAAAATATGATCAGGTTATACTTTCTCTCTTGAAAACGGGCAAAACGCTAACCCTAACCCTAACCCGGAAAATGAATTAAAAAAACTACAAACGTTCGGAAAATGCAATACAATGAAGTGTGCGGCGCCATGTTTTTTTCCGCCATGTTTTTTGTAGTTCTAAAATGTTTAGTTAACGTTTTCCCTATTATGTGAAAATGTGTCAAGGAACTTCGCAAGTGTATTATATGTTTTAGGGACCGGGGAGCACATTTATTTGGTCAGATTTCATTTTTACTATTGTTAATTGGGTGAAATCTGGTTTTGACCTTACCCAGTAGCGCCCCCTGATGGTTTGGCAAAGGCCACAAAGGCCATGATAGAAGAAGTCAAGGGCTTTCCAAAAATGTTTTCCCCATGTTTGTATCACATTGTGTTGCTTTTCTGTAAGCCTTTAAAAGAGCCTTAGGTTCAAGGTTCAAAGGGCATTCCTGAGGAGCAGGAACCACCCAGAATGTTCACAGTGGCAGATCTGTACTCTGCAGATCAAGACCTTTCCAACGATGTCTTCAATGTCATCCTACGACAAAGTTTCATTTTGATCTTGCTCACTGCCAAGGCACTTACTGATGTGTACTTTCTCACAGCCTATATAGAGCCAAGATGGATAAAATCACAAAAACATATTTTAAGGGATATTTAGTGGCAAAATGTGTTCAACATATTGATGGTGACCTTATCCTTAGTCATGCTTTTCAATTTGGAGCAGTTTAGACCCCATTTACCCCTTAAACTATTTAATGTTTCATATAAATATTTCCATATTACTTAATATGACCATTTATAGCCATTGTGTTCGCTTCCCCAGGGCTGACAGGATTGCCGTGGATGAACCAATAGTATATAATATGGTAATGCGAATGTATGTCTGTGTGCAGTTACATTTTTACACACAGTTGTTTTTAATTGACCAAGATATGAGCTTTTGAAAGAAAGTAGGCCTGTGTCGTATGCAAAGGGCGTTAGAACTACAAAAAACATGGCGGAAAAACATGGCGCCGCACACTTCATTGTATTGCATTTTCCGAACGTTTGTAGTTTTTTAAATTCATTTTCCGGGTTAGGGTTAGCGTTTTGCCCGTTTTCAAGAGAGAAAGTATAACCTGATCATATTTTGTTCATATTATAGGGAGATTGATGTTGTAAAAATATAAATATAGGCTACATTTTATTTCAAGTGTTTTTAGATGTGTTTCCAGCTGCTTTGTTTGTCTTATGAATGAATTGGACAAACATGAATTGTTTGGAGTTAACATTGTGGGACATACATTATGGTGTGGGACAATAATAGTTGTTGTTGTTTTTTTTAACAAACTTTATTGTCAACACTTATGACATTACAACATAAACAATAGTACAGTAAGGACAGTACTTCCGGCTGATCAGCCGTAGCCCCTAGCAACCTGACGTCATCAGGAATCAGAGCTATAGAGTAAACATAGTTGTTTATAGAGTTGTTTACTCTATAGCTCTGATACAGGAGTAATAACTAACCACAGGACGGATGCCCACACACCATCACAATTAAAAAGCGGACAAACATCCGATCGTAACTCGTCACTTTGTCAACATTAGTTTCTCCCGCTGCCACGGAATAATGTGTTGATCAGCAAATCAACCTCAGACATGTAGTGGGCGAGGGTTTGATCCATAGACATATATGTATAATATATGTCATATATACATGTATATATGTCTATGGTTTGATCCGTCAGACGGAGTGACGTCACAAGGGAGTCCGGCGATAGCAGCGTCCATAGCAACCAAAACGTGTCAGTTTCACATTATTCTGGCGAGATCTGAAAAATCGTCGCAACAACGAGCAAGCGAGTGATTATGTACATTCACTGAGTGAATATTATGAAAATAAAATATATATTTCTCGCTAGAAATGTCATCAAAACGCATTTGTATGCAGAAACTAACTCAAAATATAGATTTTCTCACTAAAAATAAGAGAAATGTCCGCCATGTTTTTTGTTCTCGCAGCCGGAATCTTGAAAGTCACGTGACTTGGACGCAACACCATTGGAAAAGAATAGGCAGAAAAAACGTAACAGTCATACAATTTAAGGGCCGTTATTGTAGCCCCTCTACGTTTTGCACTTTGGACCAACGTAGCCAGGATACGTTTTTGTATGAGACTGGGTTGACTATTGACAGTGTGTGTGTGTGTGTGTGTGTGTGTGTGTGTGTGCATTTGTGTTCTGTAGTGGCGCCATTTACTATCGAAAGTATCTAAACAATACGTCTGAATAAAACGAAGGTGTTTTATTGAGAAACTTTGCCTATTTTAAAATGGTGTTCAGAATGATAACGAGACAGGTTGGTGGTAGTGAAGGAAAGGTCTGGTGTTCTCAGATATTTATAATTGTTTTAGTTGATATAATTGGCATTTGCAATAGTTTGTGACTCTTCTCTGTAAATAAAAGCATGGTTTAATTAAAAGTAGAGTACTTATGTGACCGGGACAATTCCCGGTGGGCCGACCGATCTGTGGGCCGAGAAGGATTCATATGTTTTCAAAGTAGAATAAGGGAACATGATGAAGCCATAGAATGACCACTGCTGGCACCCCTCTTCCGGCCTATTGGTCTATTCCTCTAGTCCCCGTCCCTGGCCCCACCCCCCAAACTCATACATGCTTGCTGCTACTCATAAACATAGACGCCTCATGACGTGCTGGAACGTAACCCAGCATCGCCGCCATATTGGTTGGGTCTCCTCACTCTAGTCCAGCATAGGAGTCAACGGGAGAGCAAGCTATGCCAGTATTTTGTGCAGCTTACGGCGCAGTATTGACACCAGATCGCGTGGGATTACCTTTCACAAGTAAGATTGAACAATAATTCTTATTATTTAAAAAAAAAAATTCGGGGAGTTATGCTTATTATTGTAGTTGGGGATACGCCTTCCTCAGTAGAAATAAATGCACTGGGGGCGCACTGGGGACCCATCCAAGATGGCGGCCGCGCTGCTACGTCAGCTCTAACAGGCAGCGTCAGTCTATGAGGCATCTATGTGTCTATGGCTGCTACACCCTCGCCAGACAGAGAGAGAAAGACAGCGAGTGGCTGTTGGTTTGCGCGGGGGACTGAAGTCGTGCCGTTCATTGTCACTTTTAATAATAATAATAATAATAATAATAATAATAATAATAATAATAATATATTTATGTGTGTATAACAGAAATATAAAATATAGATTCAGAAATACAAAAAAACAGACTACTGGGTAGGACTTGTATTTTGTAAATTGTCACAAGTTTTCCAACTTTCTCACAATGGTCAATAAGCCAACCATTGTAAATGTGTAGATATATTTGATAATGTTTAGAATGTTCTTATTTATCTGTCTCAAAAAAATGACTATGAAAACGATAACATAAAAGCAATATCTTTCCCATGTTCACCCTCAAAGTGGAGTCTGCCTCGGCGCATATGTCCTAAGCATTACTTCTATTACTGTTACACTACCTATTACGTTTCATTCAAAGCCGACTCAATTCCAGGTTTCATGTGACATCTGATGTCTGTGCTGGCACTGCTGGATACGTTTGTCTTGCTGTTTGCATTAGAAAGTTATTAAGGATATGATGTGCTAAGGTCCGGTTAGAAGGCTACATGTGATCCATTGCATCATGCAGATGTCCTTCATCAAGCAAATAAAAAGAGAGCCATCCTCACTACCTGTTCACACATTTCCAGACTGAGCTCAATAGAGAGTGAAAGAGTCCAGCCATGTACCTCCGATGCAATGGGTAAAACACAATAAAAAAAAATAAAGTGAATAAAATAAAGTTGATTGAAAAAATGTAGACAAATGTGATTAAACAAAAGCCTGTGTAAAAAGAGTACATTTAGGGACCCGAGCAGCAAATGGATAATCCCATAGGCCTATAGTAAAATAGGATCTTGGGACCAAAAGTCAGCAGCTTAATAGGCTGAAATGTGTTAAAAGAGTCAATTACATCTAGAAAATCTGTAGATATTAATGAAAATTATGTTTTTAATCTCGCTAAATCTCGTTTTTACTTTTTCACATTCGCCTCTCATGTAGGCCGTTGTGATCCTAGTTTTTTGGCGTAATGGCCTACAAATGTTAGGCTATGTTGTGTTTCTGTGGTGGCATAATGTCTGTCCTACTATAACGCGGCTATAGTAGGACTGCTGGATCCGAGATTTAGATAGAGAGGATTATAGGTTAGAGATGAATAAGTTTAGGTAGGCCTATTCGGTGAGAAATTGTTACGTTTCGGTGTGATGTTAGTGGTGCTTAAATTTAGGGATTATATTAGAGATGGTTGGGATTAGGTAGTAGGGATTAGGTAGTAGGTTAGAGATGGTTAAGTTGTTTAGATATTAGGTGAGTTTTCTCTGGTTCAGGATGGTCTCACAAAGCAGCGAGGTCGGGAATCAATGTAACACAAGGCAGTATCATTTGGAGAGATTCAAAGTTGATTCAGATACATAAAGCATAGGCTATATAGGCTACAGTTGCGTGAACGAGAGAAGATGCAGACAGTTAACATGACCTGGCTCTTTGCTTAGAGCCGGGGAGCGCTTAATCTTGGGCGCAGGGGCCAGATATCAATCTCATCCTTAATAATAACAAGATATGCTGACACTTTTGGCAATAACATGAAGCAAATAGTTGCGTACAAGCCACATGTCAATATTTGCGAAAGGTGCAGCTGAAACAGATCAGAGCCAACTTTTAGGGCAGAGTTAACCATTTATTGTTATTTAGATCATGAATGATGAAAACCATTGAACACTTGAAATAACGAGCCCGTCTCCAGTGTGTGGAGAACACTTTTTTTTACGGTCCACTACAATTCGTAACTTTTTGATTATTTTACCACTACGCTAATTCATTCACTGCACTGTAAACACACACACACACACACACACACACACACACACACACACACACACACACACACACACACACACACACACACACACACACGTGTTCTTGCGCTCTCTCTCACACCAGTGTCTCCAGTAGTCCTCCACCAGCTTACTTTTAATTTTCGCTGGACTGCATGGAGGCGGTTATTCGTGTCGGTCTTGGTGTGAAAGGTTTGAACGCGAATATTCGTCAACGAATATTCCGCTTTTTCGTTTCGTCCCGGTGTGTAAAGGCCTTATGATGAGCAAGAATCAAATGTACAGCGACGGAAAGTAAAATATCTCCCCCTGCTGGTCGTGTTCCGCTCTCCACACACCAGTGTATAGTTCTGGACGGTCTAGCCTACTTAAATATGGAGGGATTTTACTGAATCATTTTTAAAATAATAAGATATTTTATTATGCCTATGTTATTACATTATATTGCACTGTTTTTAGTTTAACGTAATATAAAATAACATTAAAATAATATTTCAATAGTATACATTAAACTCCCTCGATATTTGGGAGTAGACCATCCAGAACTAGCCTATATTACACTGGTTTCATCTGCTAACCTTTGAAGGAAAGGTTTTTATGTTAGGTTAAACTTGAAAAAAAGATGCCTTCTTTATGACCATCACTGAGTCCAATCTAATGCGGCCTTTGGTTTGGATCAAAGTTCTCTGTCAGGTCTAGCGGTGCAGGTCCCAAATGGACCCAAATGCAGGAGACGGCAGGCACAGGAACTGAATACTGAATAATAAAAGATTTGTGACATTTGTGAAAGGTGCAGCTGAAACAGCTCAGAGACAACTTTTAGGACAGGGTTAACCATTTATTGTTATTTAGATTGGATTAATTGAAAGTGTTCAGCGGATGAATGAATATTGCATTGAAATATTTTTAGCAATGCATCGACATCAAATATTACAAGTTACAGACTAAGATGAACAAAAATCAAATGCACAGCGATGGAAAGTAAAATAGCTCTCCCTGCTGGTTGCGTTCCACTCTCCACACACCAATGTATAGTTCAAGACTATTTTATACTTACATACTTTTATACTTGCAACACAGGTGCAATCAAACACACGTTTTGCAATTCAGTTAAACATGCCTATCAAATTAGATCAAGTGTCAATTAGAAACCATTCTAGCCTATCGGATGCTATATTTCAGTTTCTCTCATAACATTTTCTACACACATCTCTGGGGCATGACAAAAATGTCATGACAAATGAATGTCCATGAATAAACTGACAAATGTCAGTTTATTCATGAAAATAGCGTGCATAGTGTCCCAACCAACGTCTCTGGTCCGCAGGGCCCTTGCAGAGCCATGTATGTGGAGCAGTCTGGATGTCTAGGAGGCCCTAGAGACTCTTCCACAGAATATATTAAGTAAAATATATATAATATTAAGTATGTGTGTTTGTGTGTACTGTGTGTGTAGCGCTGTCTCCTTTTATCAACAATATGAGTGTGTGTGTTCTGTAGTGATGCCATCTACTATTGACAGGGTGTGTGTGTGTGTGTGTGTGTGTGTGTGTGTGTGTGTGTGTGTGTGTGTGTGTGTGTGTGTGTGTGTGTGTGTGTGTGTGTGTGTGTGTGTGTGTGTGTGTGCGTGCGTGCGTGAGTGTGCGTGTGTCCAGGGCTGTTTTTCAGTACCAGACAGTCCACCCCACATCGGGAGCACCGGGATAATTCCCAGTGGGCCGACCGATCTGTGGGCCGAGAAGGATTCATACTTTTTCAAAGTAGAATAAGGGAAAATGTTGAAGCCATAGAATGACCACTGCTAGCGCCCCTCTTTATTTCTTTATTAATTTAATTTGGCAGCAAGATAGTATCATGTTTTAATCATCTGTAATGTACCCCCCCCCCCCCCCTCGCCCACCGACTACTTGGTATGACCGAACCCGTTTTCTTTACCAAACCGAACTATTCCGCGCAGTCGCTGGGATGAATAGTTGAGAAAGTTCATGCTAAATGAATGTGGCGATGAAAAGGACACGGAAAGGCAGCCAGACAACTCTTTTTCATTGTTGGTCGAAAAAGAGTAAAAATCCTGACGAAAAGGAGGTAAATACCCCTATTGTTATACCATGAGCTGTGTTCGAAATCGTTCCCTATCACGGATATAGTGCACAATATAGGGTGCTCGCCATTTTGTAGTGGTGTTCGAATTCTCAGTGGTTCATTTCATATATAGCATGGACCGCGGAACGCATCTGAACAGGGGGGGGCCATAATATCCAACACGTTCTCATCCCAACTCGTAATATACCGACGATTTGTCATCACGCCCCTAGACATCTGATACTGACGCAAAAGGTACCCTCCCGCGTCTGTGTGAAACGATCTGGGTTCTCATAAACCCGTTCGCGGTGGTAAGAGACGAGCAGAGTCTACAGCGTCCGCTCGCAGAGCAGAGTCTACAGCGTCCGCAGTCTACTGTGAAACAATTCACTCCAAAAAGGGTTAGGGTTAGGGTTAGGGTTAGCGACGCGTAATCTATCACCATGACGCTGTATACTCTGCTCTGCGAGCGGACGCTGTAGACTCTGCTCGTCTCTTACCACCGCGAACGGGTTTATGAGAACCCAGAACGTTTCACACAGACGCGGGACGATCCATCAGGACAAATTGGACCTCTTAACAAGAAGTCAGTGTGTACACAGTTCATTTCTTTTACACAGAGACGCAAACAGGTGTTTGGTGCTTTTATCTGAATTGCCCAACAATATCTATAGTCTGCTAGTAGTACTATATTGCTGGCAGAATAGACGTCAGTATAGCATCCTGTTTCTTTTAGTCAATTCTTATTTTAGCCTAATATGTTGTAAAATACCTTCAAATGTGATTGACAGATAGGCCTTCTTTTGTATTTACATGCTTTTGTTTAGATTTTGTTAGTTTGAACTGGTGATGCCCACCAATATGTGAAATCAGTTTGCCATGTTCAGAATAGAGGTGCAAGCTGCACTGTGCCACCCTGTATTGTGTGATGTGTTTGAGAGTTGAATTGTGCATAATACATTTGCTGCATGTAGGTGCCAATACAGTGATGCAATTGATTAATCTTTAAGTTCTTGTGTTTTTTTTCATAAGATAGTGAACACACACACACAAAATCAATTAGGTGGAAGCTGCCACTGTTGGCTAGTGCTTAAACACTGAATTTAACTACTGTGTCATTATGGCATAAATAGTCAAAAAGTAGCCCAAATCAGTAAAAGTATCGCAATGTATTTCTAATACAAGAACGGCAAATTGGCATGTCACCTTTTACACAAGAAAATGATTCAATAAATAAATAAACAAATAAATAAATAAATATGCCGCGAGTTTAACCCCCCCAATGGCAGACCCAAAGTTACGCCCTTGGGTACAGATATTCTTTAAGCGATGGGGTAAATACAAATTTGAGTAGGCATTTACCGTATTTAACAGATTTTGCACATGTGTAAATGATATGATCAATAACAGAGGCCATGAGGCGGGGGGGGCCTTTCTTTCTGAGGCACAGCAGCCCCCCGCTCCATCTTGTGTGGCGAGGCGGTGTGAACTTAACGGGGGCGAGGGGGCTGGGTGTGCTATCAGAAAGAAACTGTGGCGGTTCTAGGGGGAGGGGGGGGGGGGGGGGGGGGGCACCGTAACTCTGAGTCTGGACCCCCCTGTGGCCCCCCGAACGAGGAGTCTGCGTCAATAATAAAATGACGGTGTGCCCCTCTAACAGGGGCGGAATGGGAACAAAAATCGGCCCTGTCAATTTTGTGGGGGGGGGGGGGGGGGGGGGGGGGGGTGCTGCGCGATTGTTGACGGGGAGGGTGCTGCGCGATTGTTGACGGGGGGGGGGGGGGGGGGGGGGGGGGGGGGTGCTGCGCGATTGTTGACGGGGTTTTTCAAAAAAAAAAAAAAAAAAATCGGAAAAAAAAAAAAAAAAATTCCGAGGCCACCGGCCCACATGTGGACCGGCCCACCGGGCATTTGCCCGGTTGTACAGATTACCAGTCCGAGCCTGCCCTCTAACACAAAAGCCGGCTGCCGGCCCCAACCTGGCCCTCCCATTAAAACTAGTCTAGAACCGCCACTGGAAAGCAATCATTATAATTAAACTATAAATATAGTTTATAGTTTTATTTCATAGTAGGGAGGCTTTCCATTCAATTTTAAACCATACAAATGTGTTTAAAAATGTAGTCATAGCTCTGCATTGGACCAGACCCACGGGGCATTGGCCCCATCTGGTGGCCAAACCAGTACGCTGCATCCCGGGGCGACGAAAGGACGAAAGGACTAAAGACGCACAGCTGTGTTCAATGAGCGCACGGCCAGGACTCGTCACAGCTGATTACCGTCAATCAGCTGGCGCGCTAGATTAAGAGGAGCTACCGGCCATTTTGGAGAGGAGAGTTACCAGGAGCAGTACGTGGCAGGTACGTGAGAGAGAGACAGAAACGGTATCCCGGAGTTAAAGAGCTGGAGAGAAACCCTTACGTAGCGCAGCCGAGGCTCGGCGCTGGGAACAGACTTTTTGACCGTGGTTCTGTGGAACGAGGAGACGGACTCCGGACAACCGACCCCTGGACTTTCGCCAGGGTTTCTGTTATCGTTTGTACAGACTCTTTTCATTTAGTGTGGGTGCAGAATTCCCCTGTTTTGTTTGCGCAGTTTTTAAAGCGCTATTTTTGTTGGAGTTAAAGAGTTTAATAAATCGCCTCTGTTTTCACCGTATTTGCAACTGTCTCCGTGCACTTATTAAGCTGTGCCCCGCCGAAAGACTGGTACAACCTCTCAAGCTGTCACACACACACACACACACACACACACTGTCAATACTAGATGGCGTCACTACAGAACACACACACTCATACTGTTGATAAAAGTAGACAGCGCTACTACAGTACACACAAACACACATACTTAATATTAGATGACGCTACTACAGAGCACGCACAGTAAAACAGAAAATGTGTGTTTTTATTTGTCTTTTTAAGGTGTGCTTGATGTCCCTGTTTTTACTGTTATGTCGTCATGAGCGCATATGAGGCAAAAATAATTTCCCAGGATTGTGATCAATAAAGTATCTATAACATCTCTAACCGAATATTTACATTTAATCATCTCTAACTGTTAGGAGTTGTGTCTGGTATGTCAATATGAACTTGGTATTATTCTTGATTATATTTGTGTGTTGGTAACTGTCAACTTCACTGGGTACCAAATCTTCATGTTTAGACTAAATGTGTGACCAAATGTGTAAATATTTAACAACCTGAATCAACCAGAAGTATTGTCATCACACACAGTACCCACTGCTTCTTTTGTTTTACCCATTGCTCCTTGTTTTTCTTGGCCTCAATTGTTTCTGTAAATCACTTTGTAACTCACATTTAATAAGCTATATAGCTATATATAAGTCTGTTGATGATAATAATTAGTTATTATAATTTAAGACTATTAGAAACAATGACAACTGAAAACATTCAGTTTGATCCCCCACTTGTTTGCAATAATCTCTAAATCCAATGTGAAAAGATACAATAAGTCCTCTTGATTGGTCATATTTTTATGGTTGTGGTTCAAATAAACATCAGTTGTTTTTTTACACACAAAAACCAATGTAGACTTCATGGACAGCTTTAACGAGCTTTACAAACAAAAGGATAAACAGCATTGCATCGCTGGTCATTCCATTTAGATGGAAGATTAAAGTTGATCTGGACACAACCTTCTGGTCCAAAATAGTTGTTAGGCTCTCCCTTATGCCAAGCATAGAAGTCTCTCCGGGAACCGTCGCTCCACATCCAGCTGCTGTCTTTATGAGTATCACTGAATCCAATCCAATGTTTCCCGTTGGTTGGATCAAAGTTCTCAATCAGCTTGACAACAAAGTTATTTTCATCTTCGTTATGGATGGAGACCAGGTTTGCGCCCAAAGACAGGCAGTGGAGCTCCGCATCAGCCCAGGTCATTCCGGTATCAACATACTTGTAGAAGTGGCCATCATGGTTGAACCAGCACATCGGACAGGAGCCGCACTGGAGCTTCAGGTCAGTTGAAGACTGGGAAAGCGGGCCTGCCAGGGCGAGGGCGTGCAGCAGGCCACAAAGGACAATGCAGCGGAGGTACATGGCTGGACTCTTTCACTCTCTATTGAGCTCAGTCTGGAAATGTGTGAACAGGTAGTGAGGATGGCTCTCTTTTTATTTGCTTGATGAAGGACATCTGCATGATGCAATGGATCACATGTAGTCTTCTAACCGGACATCATCGCATCATATCCTTACTGTAATAACATTCTAATGCAAACAGCAAGACAAACGTATCCAGCAGTGCCAGCACAGACATCAGATGTCACATGAAACCTGGAATTGAGTCGGCTTTGAATAAAACTTAATAAGTAGTGTAATAGAAGTAATGCTGCTTGAGGACATATGCGCCGAGGCAGACTCCACTTTGAGGGTGAACATGGGAAAGATATTGCTTTTATGTTATCGTTTTCATTTTTTAAGACAGATAAATAAGAACATTCTAGAAAAAAGTTGGTTGAAAAAGTTGGACAACTTGTGACAATTTACAAAATACAAATCCTACCCAGTAGTCTGTTCACATTTCTGTATCTATATTTCATGTTTCTGTTATACACAGAGAAATATGTATGGTCTTTATTATTATTATTATTAATATTAAAGCAAAATAGATAGAAAAATTGGGATTGATACAAGCGGCTCCCTTGTAGCCCTCATCCACTGCCTTCATGGTCAACAAGTACTCATTCCAGCTTCGATAAAAAGCCAAATCCAAGCGACTTACAAGAAGTACATTTGTAATTAGAACGTAAAACAACAGTGTACAACAAGGATTTCAATAGAACAAGTTTCTAGGTGATAGAAAGTAGGCGATGCTGATAATCTGCACACAGTTGGCTTCGCTTCAATAGTACATTTGTGAAAAGTGCAGCTGGACTAAACGTTTAGTTTTTTTGTTTGCCCAATGAATACATATACGAAGGTGTTTTATTGAGAAACTTTGCCTATTTTAAAATGGTGTTCAGAATGATAACGAGACAGGTTGGTGGTATTGAAGGAAAAGTCTGGTGTTCTCAGATATTTATAATTTTTTAGTTGACATAATTTGCAATAGTTTGTGAGACTATTCTCTGTAAATAAAAGCATGGTTTAATTAAAAGTACTTATGTGACTTTGTAGCAGGGGTGGACTGAACATCGGGAGCACCGGGACAATTCCCGGCGGGCCGACCGATCTGTGGGCCGAGAAGGATTCATATGTTTTCAAAGTAGAATAAGGGAAAATTATGAAGCCATAGAATGACCACTGCTGGCACCCCTCTTCCGGCCTATTGGTCTATTCCTCTAGCCCCGTCCCTGGCCCCACCCCCCAAACTCATACATGCTTGCTGCTACACCCTCGCCAGACAGAGAGAGAGAAAGACAGCGAGTGGCTGTTGGTTTGCGCGGGGGACTGAAGTTGTCGTTCATTGTCACTTTTAATAATAATTATAATTATAATAATTATATATGTATGTGTGTACAACAGAAATATAAAATATAGATTCAGAAATACGAAAGAACAGACTACTGATTTGTGTTATTTAAATTGTCACAAGTTGTCCAACTTTCTCACAATGGTCAATACGCCAACCATTGTAAATGTGTTGATAATATTTAGAATGTTCTTATTTATCTGTCTTAAAAAATGAATATGAAAACGATAACATAAAAGCAATATCTTTCCCTTGTTCACCCTCAAAGTCTGCCTCGGCGCATATGTCCTAAAGCAGCATTACTTCTATTACTGTTACACTACTTATTAGAAATTTGACTCAATTCCAGGTTTCATGTGACATCTGACGTATGTGCTGGCACTGCTGGATACGTTTGTCTTGCTGTTTGTATTAGAAAGTTATTATGGATATGATGCGATGAGGTCCGGTTAGAAGGCTCCATGTGATCCATTGCATCATGCAGATGTCCTTCATTAAGCAAATAAAAAGAGAGCCATCCTCACTACCTGTTCACACATTTCCAGACGGAGCTTAATAGAGAAAAGAGTCCAGCCATGTACCTCCGCTGCAATGGGTAAAACACAATAAAACAAATAAAGTGAATAAAATAAAGTGGATTAATAAAATGTATACAAATATGATCAAATAAAAGCCTGTGTAAAAAGAGTACATTTAGGGACCCGAGCAGCAAATGGATATTCCCCTTAGGCCTATAGTAAAATAGGATCTTGGGACCACAAGTCAGCAGCTTAATAGACTGAAATGTGTTAAAAGAGTCAATTACATCTAGAAAATCAGTAGATATTATTGAAAATTATGTTTTTAATCTCGCTAAAATGGAGTAGGCCTAATGGTTTTTACATTTTAACATTCGCCTCTTGCGTGTGTAGGCCTACCTTTTTTGGTGTAATGACCTACAAGTGTTAGGCTATGTTTTTTTTCTGGGGTGGCATAATGTCTGTCCTAACGCGGCTATAGTAGGACTGATGGATCCGATATTTAGATCGAGAGGGTTATAGGTTAGAGATGATTAAGTGTAGGTAGGCCTATTCGGTAAGAGATGGTTACGTTTCCGTGTTAGGTTAGTGGTGCTTAAATTTAGGGATTATATTAGAGATGGTTGGGATTTGGTAGTAGGTTAGAGATGGCAGATGGTTAAGTTAAGTTAGATATTAGGTGAGTTTTCTCTGGTTCAGGATGGTCTCACAAAGTAGCGAGCTCGGGAATCAATGTAACACAAGGTAGTATCATTTGGAGAGATTCAAAGTTGATTCAGATACATAAAGTATAGTTGCGTGAACGAGAGAAGATGCAGACAGTTAACATGACCTGGCTCTTTGCTTAGAGCCGGGGAGCGCTTAATCTTGGGCGTAGGGGCCAGATATCAATCGTCATCCTTGACAATAACAAGATATGCTGCCATAGCGCTTTTGGCAATAACATGAAGCAAATAGTTGTGTACAAGCCACATGTCAATATTTGCGAAAGGTGCAGCTGAAACAGATCAGAGCCAACTTTTAGGGCAGAGTTAACCATTTATTTTTTATTTAGATCATGAATGATGAAAACCCTTCAACACTTGAAATAACGAGCCCGTCTCCAGTGTATGGAGTTGAGTGTGGCTTCATTATATTAAAAAACGTTTTTTTACGGTCCACTACAATTCGTAACTTTTTGATTATTCTACCACTACGCTAATTCATTCACTGCACTGAAAACACCCCCCCCCCCCACACACACACACACACGTGTTCTTGCGCTCTCTCTCATACCCACCAGTGTCTCCAGTAGTCCTCCACCAACTTACTTTTAATTTTCGCTGGACTGCATGGAGGCGGTTATTCGTGTCGGTCTTGGTGTGAAAGGTTTGAACGCGAATATTCGTCAACGAATATTCCGCTTTTTCGTTTCGTCCTGGTGTGTAAAGGCCTTAAGGCCGCAGTATACTCGCCGTTCCCAAGCTGTCGCGCGACAATGTGACGGCGAGTATACTGCGGCCTTTATCCCGGATTTCCACCGGGGACGTTAGCGTCGCGTGAGCGTCGCGCACTCCTGCACGGTGGCTCCAGACCCACGGGGCATTGTCCCCATCTGGTGGCCAAACCAGTACGCTGCATCCCGGGGCGACGAAAGGACGAAAGGACTAAAGACGCACAGCTGTGTTCAATGAGCGCACGGCCAGGACTCGTCACAGCTGATTACCGACAATCAGCTGGCGCGCTAGGAGCTACCGGCCATTTTGGAGAGGAGAGTTACCAGGAGCAGTACGTGGCAGGTACGAGAGAGAGACAGAAACGGTATCCCGGAGTTAAAGAGCTGGAGAGAAACCCTTACGCAGCGCAGCCGAGGCTCGGCGCTGGGAACAGACTTTTTGACCGTGGTTCTGCGGAACGAGGAGACGGACTCCGGACAACCGACCCCTGGACTTTCGCCAGGGTTTCTGTTATCGTTTGTACAGACTCTTTTCATTTAGTGTGGGTGCAGAATTCCCCTGTTTTGTTTGCGCAGTTTTTAAAGCGCTATTTTTGTTGGAGTTTAAGAGTTTAATAAATCGCCTCTGTTTTCACGTATTTGCAACTGTCTCCGTGCACTTATTAAGCTGTGCCCCGCCGAAAGACTGGTACAACCTCTCAAGCTGTCACAACACGTGCTCACACACACACACACACACACTCTGTCAATACTAGATGGCGTCACTACAGAACACACACACTCATACTGTTGATAAATGTAGACAGCGCTACTACAGTACACACAAACACACATACTTAATATTAGATGACGCTACTACAGAGCACGCACAGTTAAACAGAAAATGTGTGTTTTATTGTCTTTTAAGGTGTGCTTGATGTCCCTGTTTTTACTGTTGTTATGTCGTCATGAGCGCATATGAGGCAAAAATAATTTCCCAGGATTGTGATCAATAAAGTATCTATAACATCTCTAACCGAATATTTACATTTAATCATCTCTAACTGTTAGGAGTTGTGTCTGGTATGTCAATATGAACTTGGTATTATTCTTGATTATATTTGTGTGTTGGTAACTGTCAACTTCACTGGGTACCAAATCTTCATGTTTAGACTAAATGTGTGACCAAATGTGTAAATATTTAACAACCTGAATCAACCAGAAGTATTGTCATCACACACAGTACCCACTGCTTCTTTTGTTTTACCCATTGCTCCTTGTTTTTCTTGGCCTCAATTGTTTCTGTAAATCACTTTGTAACTCACATTTAATAAGCTATATAGCTATATATAAGTCTGTTGATAATAATAATTAGTTATTATAATTTAAGACTATTAGAAACAATGACAACTGAAAACATTCAGTTTGATCCCCCACTTGTTTGCAATAATCTCTAAATCCAATGTGAAAAGATACAATAAGTCCTCTTGATTGGTCATATTTTTATGGTTGTGGTTCAAATAAACATCAGTTGTTTTTTTACACACAAAAACCAATGTAGACTTCATGGACAGCTTTAACGAGCTTTACAAACAAAAGGATAAACAGCATTGCATCGCTGGTCATTCCATTTAGATGGAAGATTAAAGTTGATCTGGACACAACCTTCTGGTCCAAAATAGTTGTTAGGCTCTCCCTTATGCCAAGCATAGAAGTCTCTCCGGGAACCGTCGCTCCACATCCAGCTGCTGTCTTTATGAGTATCACTGAATCCAATCCAATGTTTCCCGTTGGTTGGATCAAAGTTCTCAATCAGCTTGACAACAAAGTTATTTTCATCTTCGTTATGGATGGAGACCAGGTTTGCGCCCAAAGACAGGCAGTGGAGCTCCGCATCAGCCCAGGTCATTCCGGTATCAACATACTTGTAGAAGTGGCCATCATGGTTGAACCAGCACATCGGACAGGAGCCGCACTGGAGCTTCAGGTCAGTTGAAGACTGGGAAAGCGGGCCTGCCAGGGCGAGGGCGTGCAGCAGGCCACAAAGGACAATGCAGCGGAGGTACATGGCTGGACTCTTTCACTCTCTATTGAGCTCAGTCTGGAAATGTGTGAACAGGTAGTGAGGATGGCTCTCTTTTTATTTGCTTGATGAAGGACATCTGCATGATGCAATGGATCACATGTAGTCTTCTAACCGGACATCATCGCATCATATCCTTACTGTAATAACATTCTAATGCAAACAGCAAGACAAACGTATCCAGCAGTGCCAGCACAGACATCAGATGTCACATGAAACCTGGAATTGAGTCGGCTTTGAATAAAACTTAATAAGTAGTGTAATAGAAGTAATGCTGCTTGAGGACATATGTGCCGAGGCAGACTCCACTTTGAGGGTGAACATGGGAAAGATATTGCTTTTATGTTATCGTTTTCATTTTTTAAGACAGATAAATAAGAACATTCTAGAAAAAAGTTGGTTGAAAAAGTTGGACAACTTGTGACAATTTACAAAATACAAATCCTACCCAGTAGTCTGTTCACATTTCTGTATCTATATTTCATGTTTCTGTTATACACAGAGAAATATGTATGGTCTTTATTATTATTATTATTAATATTAAAGCAAAATAGATAGAAAAATTGGGATTGATACAAGCGGCTCCCTTGTAGCCCTCATCCACTGCCTTCATGGTCAACAAGTACTCATTCCAGCTTCGATAAAAAGCCAAATCCAAGCGACTTACAAGAAGTACATTTGTAATTAGAACGTAAAACAACAGTGTACAACAAGGATTTCAATAGAACAAGTTTCTAGGTGATAGAAAGTAGGCGATGCTGATAATCTGCACACAGTTGGCTTCGCTTCAATAGTACATTTGTGAAAAGTGCAGCTGGACTAAACGTTTAGTTTTTTTGTTTGCCCAATGAATACATATACGAAGGTGTTTTATTGAGAAACTTTGCCTATTTTAAAATGGTGTTCAGAATGATAACGAGACAGGTTGGTGGTATTGAAGGAAAAGTCTGGTGTTCTCAGATATTTATAATTTTTTAGTTGACATAATTTGCAATAGTTTGTGAGACTATTCTCTGTAAATAAAAGCATGGTTTAATTAAAAGTACTTATGTGACTTTGTAGCAGGGGTGGACTGAACATCGGGAGCACCGGGACAATTCCCGGCGGGCCGACCGATCTGTGGGCCGAGAAGGATTCATATGTTTTCAAAGTAGAATAAGGGAAAATTATGAAGCCATAGAATGACCACTGCTGGCACCCCTCTTCCGGCCTATTGGTCTATTCCTCTAGCCCCGTCCCTGGCCCCACCCCCCAAACTCATACATGCTTGCTGCTACACCCTCGCCAGACAGAGAGAGAGAAAGACAGCGAGTGGCTGTTGGTTTGCGCGGGGGACTGAAGTTGTCGTTCATTGTCACTTTTAATAATAATTATAATTATAATAATTATATATGTATGTGTGTACAACAGAAATATAAAATATAGATTCAGAAATACGAAAGAACAGACTACTGATTTGTGTTATTTAAATTGTCACAAGTTGTCCAACTTTCTCACAATGGTCAATACGCCAACCATTGTAAATGTGTAGTTGATAATATTTAGAATGTTCTTATTTATCTGTCTTAAAAAATGAATATGAAAACGATAACATAAAAGCAATATCTTTCCCTTGTTCACCCTCAAAGTCTGCCTCGGCGCATATGTCCTAAAGCAGCATTACTTCTATTACTGTTACACTACTTATTAGAAATTTGACTCAATTCCAGGTTTCATGTGACATCTGACGTATGTGCTGGCACTGCTGGATACGTTTGTCTTGCTGTTTGTATTAGAAAGTTATTATGGATATGATGCGATGAGGTCCGGTTAGAAGGCTCCATGTGATCCATTGCATCATGCAGATGTCCTTCATTAAGCAAATAAAAAGAGAGCCATCCTCACTACCTGTTCACACATTTCCAGACGGAGCTTAATAGAGAAAAGAGTCCAGCCATGTACCTCCGCTGCAATGGGTAAAACACAATAAAACAAATAAAGTGAATAAAATAAAGTGGATTAATAAAATGTATACAAATATGATCAAATAAAAGCCTGTGTAAAAAGAGTACATTTAGGGACCCGAGCAGCAAATGGATAATCCCCTTAGGCCTATAGTAAAATAGGATCTTGGGACCACAAGTCAGCAGCTTAATAGACTGAAATGTGTTAAAAGAGTCAATTACATCTAGAAAATCAGTAGATATTATTGAAAATTATGTTTTTAATCTCGCTAAAATGGAGTAGGCCTAATGGTTTTTACATTTTAACATTCGCCTCTTGCGTGTGTAGGCCTACCTTTTTTGGTGTAATGACCTACAAGTGTTAGGCTATGTTTTTTTTCTGGGGTGGCATAATGTCTGTCCTAGCTATAGTAGGACTGATGGATCCGATATTTAGATCGAGAGGGTTATAGGTTAGAGATGATTAAGTGTAGGTAGGCCTATTCGGTAAGAGATGGTTACGTTTCCGTGTTAGGTTAGTGGTGCTTAAATTTAGGGATTATATTAGAGATGGTTGGGATTTGGTAGTAGGTTAGAGATGGCAGATGGGTAAGTTAAGTTAGATATTAGGTGAGTTTTCTCTGGTTCAGGATGGTCTCACAAAGTAGCGAGCTCGGGAATCAATGTAACACAAGGTAGTATCATTTGGAGAGATTCAAAGTTGATTCAGATACATAAAGTATAGTTGCGTGAACGAGAGAAGATGCAGACAGTTAACATGACCTGGCTCTTTGCTTAGAGCCGGGGAGCGCTTAATCTTGGGCGTAGGGGCCAGATATCAATCGTCATCCTTGACAATAACAAGATATGCTGCCATAGCGCTTTTGGCAATAACATGAAGCAAATAGTTGCGTACAAGCCACATGTCAATATTTGCGAAAGGTGCAGCTGAAACAGATCAGAGCCAACTTTTAGGGCAGAGTTAACCATTTATTTTTTATTTAGATCATGAATGATGAAAACCCTCCAACACTTGAAATAACGAGCCCGTCTCCAGTGTATGGAGTTGAGTGTGGCTTCATTATATTAAAAAACTTTTTTTTTTTACGGTCCACTACAATTCGTAACTTTTTGATTATTCTACCACTACGCTAATTCATTCACTGCACTGAAAACACCCCCCCCCCCCCCCACACACACACACACACGTGTTCTTGCGCTCTCTCTCATACCCACCAGTGTCTCCAGTTAGCCTCCACCAACTTACTTTTAATTTTCGCTGGACTGCATGGAGGCGGTTATTCGTGTCGGTCTTGGTGTGAAAGGTTTGAACGCGAATATTCGTCAACGAATATTCCGCTTTTTCGTTTCGTCCTGGTGTGTAAAGGCCTTAAGGCCGCAGTATACTCGCCGTTCCCAAGCTGTCGCGCGACAATGTGACGGCGAGTATACTGCGGCCTTTATCCGGATTTCCACCGGGGGACGTCAGCGGTCGCGTGAGCGCTCGCGCACTCCCTGCCCACGGTGGCTCCAGACCCACGGGGCATTGGCCCCCATCTTGTGGCCCAAACCAGTACGCTGCATCCCGGGGCGACCGAAAGGACGAAAGGACTAAAGACGCACAGCTGTGTTCAATGAGCGCACGGCCAGGACTCGTCACAGCTGATTACCGTCAATCAGCTGGCGCGCTAGATTAAGAGGAGCTACCGGCCATTTTGGAGAGGAGAGTTACCAGGAGCAGTACGTGGCAGGTACGAGAGAGAGACAGAAACGGTATCCCGGAGTTAAAGAGCTGGAGAGAAACCCTTACGCAGGCGCAGCCGAGGCTCGGCGCTGGGAACAGACTTTTTGACCGTGGTTCTGCGGAACGAGGAGACGGACTCCGGACAACCGACCCCTGGACTTTCGCCAGGGTTTCTGTTATCGTTTGTACAGACTCTTTTCATTTAGTGTGGGTGCAGAATTCCCCCTGTTTTGTTTGCGCAGTTTTTAAAGCGCTATTTTTGTTGGAGTTTAAGAAGTTTAATAAATCGCCTCTGTTTTACCTTGCAACTGTCTCCGTGCACTTATTAAGCCTGTGCCCCGCCGAAAGACTGGTACAACCTCTCAAGCTGTCACAACACGTGCTCACACACACACACACACTCTGTCAATACTAGATGGCGTCCACTACAGAACACACACACTCATACTGTTGATAAATGTAGACAGCGCTACTACAGTACACACAAACACACATACTTAATATTAGATGACGCTACTACAGAGCACGCACAGTTAAACAGAACATGTGTTTTTGTCTTTTAAGGTGTGCTTGATGTCCCCTGTTTTTTACTGTTTATGTCATCATGAGCGCATATGAGGCAAAAATAATTTCCCAGGATTGTGATCAATAAATAAGGTATCTATCTATCTATAACATCTCTAACCGAATACCTACATTTAATCATCTCTAACTGTTAGGAGTTGTGTCTGGTATGTCAATATGAACTTGTTATTATTCTTGATTATATTTGTGTGTTGGTAATTGTCAACTTCACTGGGTACCAAATCTTCATGTTTAGACTAAATGTGTGACCAAATGTGTAAATATTTAATAACCTGAATCAACCAGAAGCATTGTCATCACACACAGTACCCACTGCTTCTTTTGTTTTACCCATTGCTTCTTGTTTTTCTTGGCCTCAATTGTTTCTGTAAATCACTTTGTAACTCACATTTAATAAGCTATATATAGCTATTTATAAGTGTGTTGATAATAATAATTAATTATTATAATTTAAGCCTATTAGAAACAATGACAACTGAAAACATTCTGTTTGATCCCCCACTTGTTTGCAATAATCTCTAAATCCAATGTGAAAAGAAACAATAAGTCCTCTTGATTGGTCATATTTTTATGGTTGTGGTTCAAATAAACATCAGTTGTTTTTCACACACACAAGCCAATGTACACTTTATGGACAGCTTTAACGAGCTTTACAAACAAAACGATGAACACCATTGCATGGCGTATCATTCCATTTAGATGGAAGAGAAAATCTGTTGATCTCGACACAATCTTCTGGTCCACCATGGTTGTTAGGCTCTCCCTTATACCAAGCATAGAAGTCTCCCTGGGAACCGTCGCTCCACATCCAGCTGCCTTCTTTATGAGTATCACTAAATCCAATCCAATGTTTCCCGTTGGTTGGATCAAAGTTCTCAATCAGCTTGACAACAAAGTTATTTTCATCTTCGTTATGGATGGAGACCAGGTTTGCGCCCAAAGACAGGCAGTGGAGCTCCGCATCAGCCCAGGTCATTCCGGTATCAACATACTTGTAGAAGTGGCCATCATGGTTGAACCAGCACATCGGACAGGAGCCGCACTGGAGCTTCAGGTCAGTTGAAGGCTGGGAAAGCGGGCCTGCCAGGGCGAGGGCGTGCAGCAGGCCACAAAGGACAATGGAGCGGAGGTACATGGCTGGACTCTTTCACTCTCTATTGAGCTCAGTCTGGAAATGTGTGAACAGGTAGTGAGGATGGCTCTCTTTTTATTTGCTTGATGAAGGACATCTGCATGATGCAATGGATCACATGTAGCCTTCTAACCGAACCTCATCGCATCATATCCTTACTGTAATAACATTCTAATGCAAACAGCAAGACAAACGTATCCAGCAGTGCCAGCACAGACATCACATGTCACATGAAACCTGGAATTGAGTCGGCTTTGAATAAAACTTAATAAGTAGTGTAACAGTAATAGAAGTAATGCTGCTTGAGGACATATGCGCCGAGGCAGACTCCACTTTGAGGGTGAACATGGGAAAGATATTGCTTTTATGTTATCGTTTTCATTTTTTAAGACAGATAAATAAGAACATTCTAGAAAAAAGTTGGTTGAAAAAGTTGGACAACTTGTGACAATTTACAAAATACAAATCCTACCCAGTAGTCTGTTCACATTTCTGTATCTATATTTCATGTTTCTGATATACACAGAGAAATATGTATGGTCTTTATTATTATTATTAATATTAAAGCAAAATAGATAGAAAAATTGGGATTGATACAAGCGGCTCCCTTGTAGCCCTCATCCACTGCCTTCATGGTCAACAAGTACTCATTCCAGCTTCGATAAAAAGCCAAATCCAAGCGACTTACAAGAAGTACATTTGTAATTAGAACGTAAAACAACAGTGTACAACAAGGATTTCAATAGAACAAGTTTCTAGGTGATAGAAAGTAGGCGATGCTGATAATCTGCACACAGTTGGCTTCGCTTCAATAGTACATTTGTGAAAAGTGCAGCTGGACTAAACGTTTAGTTTTTTTGTTTGCCCAATGAATACATATACGAAGGTGTTTTATTGAGAAACTTTGCCTATTTTAAAAATGGTGTTCAGAATGATAACGAGACAGGTTGGTGGTATTGAAGGAAAAGTCTGGTGTTCTCAGATATTTATAATTTTTTAGTTGACATAATTTGCAATAGTTTGTGAGACTATTCTCTGTAAATAAAGCATGGTTTAATTAAAAGTACTTATGTGACTTTGTAGCAGGGGTGGACTGAACATCGGGAGCACCGGGACAATTCCCGGCGGGCCCGACCGATCTGTGGGCCGAGAAGGATTCATATGTTTTCAAAGTAGAATAAGGGAAAATTATGAAGCCATAGAATGACCACTGCTGGCACCCCTCTTCCGGCCTATTGGTCTATTCCTCTAGCCCCGTCCCTGGCCCCACCCCCCAAACTCATACATGCTTGCTGCTACACCCTCGCCAGACAGAGAGAGAGAAAGACAGCGAGTGGCTGTTGGTTTGCGCGGGGGACTGAAGTTGTCGTTCATTGTCACACTTTAATAATAATTATAATTATAATAATATATATGTATGTGTGTACAACAGAAAATATAAAATATAGATTCAGAAATACGAAAGAACAGACTACTGATTTGTGTTATGTAAATTGTCACAAGTTGTCCAACTTTCTCACAATGGTCAATACGCCAACCATTGTAAATGTGTAGATATAGTTGATAATATTTAGAATGTTCTTATTTATCTGTCTTAAAAAATGAATATGAAAACGATAACATAAAAGCAATATCTTTCCCTTGTTCACCCTCAAAGTCTGCCTCGGCGCATATGTCCTAAAGCAGCATTAGCCTACTTCTATTACTGTTACACTACTTATTAGAAATTTGACTCAATTCCAGGTTTCATGTGACATCTGACGTATGTGCTGGCACTGCTGGATACGTTTGTCTTGCTGTTTGTATTAGAAAGTTATTATGGATATGATGCGATGAGGTCCGGTTAGAAGGCTCCATGTGATCCATTGCATCATGAAGATGTCCTTCATTAAGCAAATAAAAAGAGAGCCATCCTCACTACCTGTTCACACATTTCCAGACGGAGCTTAATAGAGAAAAGAGTCCAGCCATGTACCTCCGCTGCAATGGGTAAAACACAATAAAACAAATAAAGTGAATAAAATAAAGTGGATTAATAAAATGTATACAAATATGATCAAATAAAAGCCTGTGTAAAAAGAGTACATTTAGGGACCCGAGCAGCAAATGGATAATCCCCTTAGGCCTATAGTAAAATAGGATCTTGGGACCACAAGTCAGCAGCTTAATAGACTGATATGTGTTAAAAGAGTCAATTACATCTAGAAAATCTGTAGATATTATTGAAAGTGATGTTTTTAATCTCGCTAAAATGGAGTAGGTCCTAATGGTTTTTACATTTATAGACATTCGCCCTCTTGGCTGTGTAGGCCTACCCCTTCTTTTTGGGTTGTAATGACCTTACACGTGTTAGGCTATGATTTTTTTTTCATTGGGGTTGGGCATAATATTCTGTCCTAACGCTGCTATTAGTAGGACTGATGGATCCGAGATTTAGATAGAGAGAGATATTAGGTTAGAGATGAATAAGTTTAAGGTAGGGCCTATTCGGTAAGAAATGATTTACGTATTCGGTGTTTAGGTTAGTGGTGCTTAAATTTAGGGATTATATTAGAGATGGTTAGGATTGGGTATACAGGTTAGAGATGGTTAAGTTGTTTAGATAGAGTAGGTGAGTTTTTCTCTGGGTTCAGGATGGTCTCCACAAAGCAGCGAGCTCCTGGGAATCAATGTAACACAAGGGCAGTATCATCTTGGAGAGATTCAAGTTGACATTCAGATACTAAAGCACATAATATACAGTTGCGTGAACGAAGAGAAGATGCAGACAGTTAACATGACCTGGCTCTTTGCTTAGAGCCGGGGAGCGCTTAATCTTGGGCGTAGGGGCCAGATATCAATCGTCATCCTTGACAATAACAATATATGCTGCCATAGCGCTTTTGGCAATAACATGAAGCAAATAGTTGCGTACAAGCCACATGTCAATATTTGCGAAAGGTGCAGCTGAAACAGATCAGAGCCAACTTTTAGGGCAGAGTTAACCATTTATTTTTTATTTAGATCATGAATGATGAAAACCCTTCAACACTTGAAATAACGAGCCCGTCTCCAGTGTATGGAGTTGAGTGTGGCTTCATTATATTAAAAAACTTTTTTTTTACGGTCCACTACAATTCGTAACTTTTTGATTATTCTACCACTACGCTAATTCATTCACTGCACTGAAAACACCCCCCCCCCCCCCACACACACACACACACACACGTGTTCTTGCGCTCTTCTCATACCCACCAGTGTCTCCAGTAGTCCTCCACCAACTTACTTTTAATTTTCGCTGGACTGCATGGAGGCGGTTATTCGTGTCGGTCTTGGTGTGAAAGGTTTGAACGCGAATATTCGTCAACGAATATTCCGCTTTTTTCGTTTCGTCCTGGTGTGTAAAGGCCTTAAGGCCGCAGTATACTCGCCGTTCCCAAGCTGTCGCGCGACAATGTGACGGCGAGTATACTGCGGCCTTTATCCCGGATTTCCACCGGGACGTTAGCGTCGCGTGAGCGTCGCGCACTCCTGCACGGTGGCTCCAGACCCACGGGGCATTGTCCCCATCTGGTGGCCAAACCAGTACGCTGCATCCCGGGGCGACGAAAGGACGAAAGGACTAAAGACGCACAGCTGTGTTCAATGAGCGCACGGCCAGGACTCGTCACAGCTGATTACCGACAATCAGCTGGCGCGCTAGGAGCTACCGGCCATTTTGGAGAGGAGAGTTACCAGGAGCAGTACGTGGCAGGTACGAGAGAGAGACAGAAACGGTATCCCGGAGTTAAAGAGCTGGAGAGAAACCCTTACGCAGCGCAGCCGAGGCTCGGCGCTGGGAACAGACTTTTTGACCGTGGTTCTGCGGAACGAGGAGACGGACTCCGGACAACCGACCCCTGGACTTTCGCCAGGGTTTCTGTTATCGTTTGTACAGACTCTTTTCATTTAGTGTGGGTGCAGAATTCCCCTGTTTTGTTTGCGCAGTTTTTAAAGCGCTATTTTTGTTGGAGTTTAAGAGTTTAATAAATCGCCTCTGTTTTACTTGCAACTGTCTCCGTGCACTTATTAAGCTGTGCCCCGCCGAAAGACTGGTACAACCTCTCAAGCTGTCACAACACGTGCTCACACACACACACACACTCTGTCAATACTAGATGGCGTCACTACAGAACACACACACTCATACTGTTGATAAATGTAGACAGCGCTACTACAGTACACACAAACACACATACTTAATATTAGATGACGCTACTACAGAGCACGCACAGTTAAACAGAAACATGTGTTTTTGTCTTTTAAGGTGTGCTTGATGTCCCTGTTTTTACTGTTATGTCATCATGAGCGCATATGAGGCAAAAATAATTTCCCAGGATTGTGATCAATAAAGTATCTATCTATCTATAACATCTCTAACCGAATACCTACATTTAATCATCTCTAACTGTTAGGAGTTGTGTCTGGTATGTCAATATGAACTTGTTATTATTCTTGATTATATTTCTGTGTTGGTAATTGTCAACTTCACTGGGTACCAAATCTTCATGTTTAGACTAAATGTGTGACCAAATGTGTAAATATTTAATAACCTGAATCAACCAGAAGCATTGTCATCACACACAGTACCCACTGCTTCTTTTGTTTTACCCATTGCTTCTTGTTTTTCTTGGCCTCAATTGTTTCTGTAAATCACTTTGTAACTCACATTTAATAAGCTATATAGCTATTTATAAGTGTGTTAATAATAATTAATTATTATAATTTAAGCCTATTAGAAACAATGACAACTGAAAACATTCTGTTTGATCCCCCACTTGTTTGCAATAATCTCTAAATCCAATGTGAAAAGAAACAATAAGTCCCTCTTGATTGGTCATATTTTTATGGTTGTGGTTCAAATAAACATCAGTTGTTTTTCACACACACAAGCCAATGTACACTTTATGGACAGCTTTAACGAGCTTTACAAACAAAACGATGAACACCATTGCATGGCGTATCATTCCATTTAGATGGAAGAGAAAATCTGTTGATCTCGACACAATCTTCTGGTCCACCATGGTTGTTAGGCTCTCCCTTATGCCAAGCATAGAAGTCTCCCTGGGAACCGTCGCTCCACATCCAGCTGCCTTCTTTATGAGTATCACTAAATCCAATCCAATGTTTCCCGTTGGTTGGATCAAAGTTCTCAATCAGCTTGACAACAAAGTTATTTTCATCTTCGTTATGGATGGAGACCAGGTTTGCGCCCAAAGACAGGCAGTGGAGCTCCGCATCAGCCCAGGTCATTCCGGTATCAACATACTTGTAGAAGTGGCCATCATGGTTGAACCAGCACATCGGACAGGAGCCGCACTGGAGCTTCAGGTCAGTTGAAGTCTGGGAAAGCGGGCCTGCCAGGGCGAGGGTGTGCAGCAGGCCACAAAGGACAATGCAGCGGAGGTACATGGCTGGACTCTTTCACTCTCTATTGAGCTCAGTCTGGAAATGTGTGAACAGGTAGTGAGGATGGCTCTCTTTTTATTTGCTTGATGAAGGACATCTGCATGATGCAATGGATCACATGTAGCCTTCTAACCGGACCTCATCGCATCATATCCTTACTGTAATAACATTCTAATGCAAACAGCAAGACAAACGTATCCAGCAGTGCCAGCACAGACGTCAGATGTCACATGAAACCTGGAATTGAGTCGGCTTTGAATAAAAACTTAATAAGTAGTGTAACAGTAATAGAAGTAATGCTGCTTGAGGGACATATGCGCCGAGGCAGACTCCACTTTGAGGGTGAACATGGGAAAGATATTGCTTTTATGTTATCGTTTTCATTTTTTAAGACAGATAAATAAGAACATTCTAGAAAAAGTTGGTTGAAAAGTTGGACAACTTGTGACAATTTACAAAATACAAATCCTACCCAGTAGTCTTGTTCACATTTCTGTATCTATATTTCATGTTTCTGATATACACAGAGAAATATGTATGGTCTTTATTATTATTATTAATATTAAAGCAAAATAGATAGAAAAATTGGGATTGATACAAGCGGCTCCCTTGTAGCCCTCATCCACTGCCTTCATGGTCAACAAGTACTCATTCCAGCTTCGATAAAAAGCCAAATCCAAGCGACTTACAAGAAGTACATTTGTAATTAGAACGTAAAACAACAGTGTACAACAAGGATTTCAATAGAACAAGTTTCTAGGTGATAGAAAGTAGGCGATGCTGATAATCTGCACACAGTTGGCTTCGCTTCAATAGTACATTTGTGAAAAGTGCAGCTGGACTAAACGTTTAGTTTTTTTGTTTGCCCAATGAATACATATACGAAGGTGTTTTATTGAGAAACTTTGCCTATTTTAAAATGGTGTTCAGAATGATAACGAGACAGGTTGGTGGTATTGAAGGAAAAGTCTGGTGTTCTCAGATATTTATAATTTTTTAGTTGACATAATTTGCAATAGTTTGTGAGACTATTCTCTGTAAATAAAAGCATGGTTTAATTAAAAGTACTTATGTGACTTTGTAGCAGGGGTGGACTGAACATCGGGAGCACCGGGACAATTCCCGGCGGGCCGACCGATCTGTGGGCCGAGAAGGATTCATATGTTTTCAAAGTAGAATAAGGGAAAATTATGAAGCCATAGAATGACCACTGCTGGCACCCCTCTTCCGGCCTATTGGTCTATTCCTCTAGCCCGTCCCTGGCCCCACCCCCCAAACTCATACATGCTTGCTGCTACACCCTCGCCAGACAGAGAGAGAGAAAGACAGCGAGTGGCTGTTGGTTTGCGCCGGGGGACTGAAGTTGTCGTTCATTGTCACTTTTAATAATAATTATAATTATAATAATTATATATGTATGTGTGTACAACAGAAATATAAAATATAGATTCAGAAATACGAAAGAACAGACTACTGATTTGTGTTATGTAAATTGTCACAAGTTGTCCAACTTTCTCACAATGGTCAATACGCCAACCATTGTAAATGTGTAGATATAGTTGATAATATTTAGAATGTTCTTATTTATCTGTCTTAAAAAATGAATATGAAAACGATAACATAAAAGCAATATCTTTCCCTTGTTCACCCTCAAAGTCTGCCTCGGCGCATATGTCCTAAAGCAGCATTAGCCTACTTCTATTACTGTTACACTACTTATTAGAAATTTGACTCAATTCCAGGTTTCATGTGACATCTGACGTATGTGCTGGCACTGCTGGATACGTTTGTCTTGCTGTTTGTATTAGAAAGTTATTATGGATATGATGCGATGAGGTCCGGTTAGAAGGCTCCATGTGATCCATTGCATCATGAAGATGTCCTTCATTAAGCAAATAAAAAGAGAGCCATCCTCACTACCTGTTCACACATTTCCAGACGGAGCTTAATAGAGAAAAGAGTCCAGCCATGTACCTCCGCTGCAATGGGTAAAACACAATAAAACAAATAAAGTGAATAAAATAAAGTGGATTAATAAAATGTATACAAATATGATCAAATAAAAGCCTGTGTAAAAAGAGTACATTTAGGGACCCGAGCAGCAAATGGATAATCCCCTTAGGCCTATAGTAAAATAGGATCTTGGGACCACAAGTCAGCAGCTTAATAGACTGAAATGTGTTAAAAGAGTCAATTACATCTAGAAAATCAGTAGATATTATTGAAAATTATGTTTTAATCTCGCTAAAATGGAGTAGGCCTAATGGTTTTTACATTTTAACATTCGCCTCTTGCGTGTGTAGGCCTACCTTTTTTGGTGTAATGACCTACAAGTGTTAGGCTATGTTTTTTTTTCTGGGGTGGCATAAATGTCTGTCCTAGCTATAGTAGGACTGATGGATCCGATATTTAGATCGAGAGGGTTATAGGTTAGAGATGATTAAGTGTAGGTAGGCCTATTCGGTAAGAGATGGTTACGTTTCCGTGTTAGGTTAGTGGTGCTTAAATTTAGGGATTATATTAGAGATGGTTGGGATTTGGTAGTAGGTTAGAGATGGCAGATGGTTAAGTTAAGTTAGATATTAGGTGAGTTTTCTCTGTTCAGGATGGTCCTCACAAAGTAGCGAGCTCGGGAATCAATGTAACACAAGGTAGTATCATTTGGAGAGATTCAAAGTTGATTCAGATACATAAAGTATAGTTGCGTGAACGAGAGAAGATGGGCAGACAGTTAACATGACCCTGGCTCTTTGCTTAGAGCCGGGGGCGCTTAATCTTGGGCGTAGGGGCCAGATACAATCGTCATCCTTGAGCAATAACAATATAGCATGCCATAGCGCTTTTGGCAATAACATGAAGCAAATAGTTGCGGTACAAGCCACATGTCAATATTTGCGAAAGGTGCAGCTGAAACAGATCAGAGCCAACTTTTAGGGCAGAGTTAACCATTTATTTTTTATTTAGATCATGAATGATGAAAACCCTTCAACACTTGAAATAACGAGCCCGTCTCCAGTGTATGGAGTTGAGTGTGGCTTCATTATATTAAAAAACGTTTTTTTACGGTCCACTACAATTCGTAACTTTTTGATTATTCTACCACTACGCTAATTCATTCACTGCACTGAAAACACCCCCCCCCCCCCCCCACACACACACACACACACACACGTGTTCTTGCGCTCTCTCTCATACCCACCAGTGTCTCCAGTAGTCCTCCACCAACTTACTTTTAATTTTCGCTGGACTGCATGGAGGCGGTTATTCGTGTCGGTCTTGGTGTGAAAGGTTTGAACGCGAATATTCGTCAACGAATATTCCGCTTTTTCGTTTCGTCCTGGTGTGGTAAAGGCCTTAAGGCCGCAGTATACTCGCCGTTCCCAAGCTGTCGCGCGACAATGTGACGGCGAGTATACTGCGGCCTTTATCCCGGATTTCCACCGGGGACGTCAGCGTCGCGTGAGCGTCGCGCACTCCTGCACGGTGGCTCCAGACCCACGGGGCATTGTCCCCATCTGGTGGCCAAACCAGTACGCTGCATCCCGGGGGCGACGAAAGGACGAAAGGGACTAAAGACGCACAGCTGTGTTCAATGAGCGCACGGCCAGGACTCGTCACAGCTGATTACCGACAATCAGCTGGCGCGCTAGGAGCTTCCGGCCATTTTGGAGAGGAGAGTTACCAGGAGCAGTACGTGGCAGGTACGAGAGAGAGACAGAAACGGTATCCCGGAGTTAAAGAGCTGGAGAGAAACCCTTACGCAGCGCAGCCGAGGCTCGGCGCTGGGAACAGACTTTTTGACCGTGGTTCTGCGGAACGAGGAGACGGACTCCGGACAACCGACCCCTGGACTTTCGCCAGGGTTTCTGTTATCGTTTGTACAGACTCTTTTCATTTAGTGTGGGTGCAGAATTCCCCTGTTTTGTTTGCGCAGTTTTTAAAGCGCTATTTTTGTTGGAGTTTAAGAGTTTAATAAATCGCCTCTGTTTTACTTGCAACTGTCTCCGTGCACTTATTAAGCTGTGCCCCGCCGAAAGACTGGTACAAACCTCTCAAGCTGTCACAACACGTGCTCACACACACACACACACTCTGTCAATACTAGATGGCGTCACTACAGAACACACACACTCATACTGTTGATAAATGTAGACAGCGCTACTACAGTACACACAAACACACATACTTAATATTAGATGACGCTACTACAGAGCACGCACAGTTAAACAGAAAATGTGTTTTTGGTCTTTTAAGGTGTGCTTGATGTCCCTGTTTTTACTGTTGTTATGTCATCATGAGCGCATATGAGGCAAAAATAATTTCCCAGGATTGTGATCAATAAAGTATCTATCTATCTATAACATCTCTAACCGAATACCTACATTTAATCATCTCTAACTGTTAGGAGTTGTGTCTGGTATGTCAATATGAACTTGTTATTATTCTTGATTATATTTGTGTGTTGGTAATTGTCAACTTCACTGGGTACCAAATCTTCATGTTTAGACTAAATGTGTGACCAAATGTGTAAATATTTAATAACCTGAATCAACCAGAAGCATTGTCATCACACACAGTACCCACTGCTTCTTTTGTTTTACCCATTGCTTCTTGTTTTTCTTGGCCGCAATTGTTTCTGTAAATCACTTTGTAACTCACATTTAATAAGCTATATATAGCTATTTATAAGTGTGTTGATAATAATAATTAATTATTATAATTTAAGCCTATTAGAAACAATGACAACTGAAAACATTCTGTTTGATCCCCCACTTGTTTGCAATAATCTCTAAATCCAATGTGAAAAGAAACAATAAGTCCTCTTGATTGGTCATATTTTTATGGTTGTGGTTCAAATAAACATCAGTTGTTTTTCACACACACAAGCCAATGTACACTTTATGGACAGCTTTAACGAGCTTTACAAACAAAACGATGAACACCATTGCATGGCGTATCATTCCATTTAGATGGAAGAGAAAATCTGTTGATCTCGACACAATCTTCTGGTCCACCATGGTTGTTAGGCTCTCCCTTATACCAAGCATAGAAGTCTCCCTGGGAACCGTCGCTCCACATCCAGCTGCCTTCTTTATGAGTATCACTAAATCCAATCCAATGTTTCCCGTTGGTTGGATCAAAGTTCTCAATCAGCTTGACAACAAAGTTATTTTTCATCTTCGTTATGGATGGAGACCAGGTTTGCGCCCAAAGACAGGCAGTGGAGCTCCGCATCAGCCCAGGTCATTCCGGTATCAACATACTTGTAGAAGTGGCCATCATGGTTGAACCAGCACATCGGACAGGAGCCGCACTGGAGCTTCAGGTCAGTTGAAGGCTGGGAAAGCGGGCCTGCCAGGGCGAGGGCGTGCAGCAGGCCACAAAGGACAATGGAGCGGAGGTACATGGCTGGACTCTTTCACTCTCTATTGAGCTCAGTCTGGAAATGTGTGAACAGGTAGTGAGGATGGCTCTCTTTTTATTTGCTTGATGAAGGACATCTGCATGATGCAATGGATCACATGTAGCCTTCTAACCGGACCTCATCGCATCATATCCTTACTGTAATAACATTCTAATGCAAACAGCAAGACAAACGTAGTCCAGCAGTGCCAGCACAGACGTCAGATGTCACATGAAACCTGGAATTGAGTCGGCTTTGAATAAAACTTAATAAGTAGTGTAACAGTAATAGAAGTAATGCTGGGTGAACATGGGAAAGATATTGCTTTTATGTTATCGTTTTCATTTTTTAAGACAGATAAATAAGAACATTCTAGAAAAAAGTTGGTTGAAAAAGTGGACAACTTGTGACAATTTACAAAATACAAATCCTACCCAGTAGTCTGTTCACATTTCTGTATCTATATTTCATGTTTCTGTTATACACAGAGAAATATGTATTGTCTTTATTATTATTATTATTAATAATAATAATATTAAAGCAAAATAGATAGAAAAATTGGGATTGATACAAGCGGCTCCCTTGTAGCCCTCATCCACTGCCTTCATGGTCAACAAGTACTCATTCCAGCTTCGATAAAAAGCCAAATCCAAGCGACTTACAAGAAGTACATTTGTAATTAGAACGTAAAACAACAGTGTACAACAAGGATTTCAATAGAACAAGTTTCTAGGTGATAGAAAGTAGGCGATGCTGATAATCTGCACACAGTTGGCTTCGCTTCAATAGTACATTTGTGAAAAGTGCAGCTGGACTAAACGTTTAGTTTTTTTGTTTGCCCAATGAATACATATACGAAGGTGTTTTATTGAGAAACTTTGCCTATTTTAAAATGGTGTTCAGAATGATAACGAGACAGGTTGGTGGTATTGAAGGAAAAGTCTGGTGTTCTCAGATATTTATAATTTTTTAGTTGACATAATTTGCAATAGTTTGTGAGACTATTCTCTGTAAATAAAAGCATGGTTTAATTAAAAGTACTTATGTGACTTTGTAGCAGGGGTGGACTGAACATCGGGAGCACCGGGACAATTCCCGGCGGGCCGACCGATCTGTGGGCCGAGAAGGATTCATATGTTTTCAAAGTAGAATAAGGGAAAATTATGAAGCCATAGAATGACCACTGCTGGCACCCCCTCTTCCGGCCTATTGGTCTATTCCTCTAGCCCCGTCCCTGGCCCCACCCCCCAAACTCATACATGCTTGCTGCTACAACCCTCGCCAGACAGAGAGAGAGAAAGACAGCGAGTGGCTGTTGGTTTGCGCGGGGGACTGAAGTTGTCGTTCATTGTCACTTTTAATTATAATTATAATTATAATAATTATATATGTATGTGTGTACAACAGAAATATAAAATATAGATTCAGAAATACGAAAGAACAGACTACTGATTTGTGTTATGTAAATTGTCACAAGTTGTCCAACTTTCTCACAATGGTCAATACGCCAACCATTGTAAATGTGTAGATATAGTTGATAATATTTAGAATGTTCTTATTTATCTGTCTTAAAAAAATGAATATGAAAACGATAACATAAAAGCAATATCTTTCCCTTGTTCACCCTCAAAGTCTGCCTCGGCGCATATGTCCTAAAGCAGCATTACTTCTATTACTGTTACACTACTTATTAGAAATTTGACTCAATTCCAGGTTTCATGTGACATCTGACGTATGTGCTGGCACTGCTGGATACGTTTGTCTTGCTGTTTGTATTAGAAAGTTATTATGGATATGATGCGATGAGGTCCGGTTAGAAGGCTCCATGTGATCCATTGCATCATGAAGATGTCCTTCATTAAGCAAATAAAAAGAGAGCCATCCTCACTACCTGTTCACCACATTTCCAGACGGAGCTTAATAGAGAAAAGAGTCCAGCCATGTACCTCCGCTGCAATGGGTAAAACACAATAAAACAAATAAAGTGAATAAAATAAAGTGGATTAATAAAATGTATACAAATATGATCAAATAAAAGCCTGTGTAAAAAGAGTACATTTAGGGACCCGAGCAGCAAATGGATAATCCCCTTAGGCCTATAGTAAAATAGGATCTTGGGACCACAAGTCAGCAGCTTAATAGACTGAAATGTGTTAAAAGAGTCAATTACATCTAGAAAATCAGTAGATATTATTGAAAATTATGTTTTTAATCTCGCTAAAATGGAGTAGGCCTAATGGTTTTTACATTTTAACATTCGCCTCTTGCGTGTGTAGGCCTACCTTTTTTGGTGTAATGACCTACAAGTGTTAGGCTATGTTTTTTTTTCTGGGGTGGCATAATGTCTGTCCTAGCTATAGTAGGACTGATGGATCCGATATTTAGATCGAGAGGGTTATAGGTTAGAGATGATTAAGTGTAGGTAGGCCTATTCGGTAAGAGATGGTTACGTTTCCGTGTTAGGTTAGTGGTGCTTAAATTTAGGGATTATATTAGAGATGGTTGGGATTTGGTAGTAGGTTAGAGATGGCAGATGGTTAAGTTAAGTTAGATATTAGGTGAGTTTTCTCTGGTTCAGGATGGTCTCACAAAGTAGCGAGCTCGGGAATCAATGTAACACAAGGTAGTATCATTTGGAGAGATTCAAAGTTGATTCAGATACATAAAGTATAGTTGCGTGAACGAGAGAAGATGCAGACAGTTAACATGACCTGGCTCTTTGCTTAGAGCCGGGGAGCGCTTAATCTTGGGCGTAGGGGCCAGATATCAATCGTCATCCTTGACAATAACAATATATGCTGCCATAGCGCTTTTGGCAATAACATGAAGCAAATAGTTGCGTACAAGCCACATGTCAATATTTGCGAAAGGTGCAGCTGAAACAGATCAGAGCCAACTTTTAGGGCAGAGTTAACCATTTATTTTTTATTTAGATCATGAATGATGAAAACCCTTCAACACTTGAAATAACGAGCCCGTCTCCAGTGTATGGAGTTGAGTGTGGCTTCATTATATTAAAAAACTTTTTTTTACGGTCCACTACAATTCGTAACTTTTTGATTATTCTACCACTACGCTAATTCATTCACTGCACTGAAAACACCCCCCCCCCCCCCCCCACACACACACACACACACACACACACGTGTTCTTGCGCTCTCTCTCATACCCACCAGTGTCTCCAGTAGTCCTCCACCAACTTACTTTTAATTTTCGCTGGACTGCATGGAGGCGGTTATTCGTGTCGGTCTTGGTGTGAAAGGTTTGAACGCGAATATTCGTCAACGAATATTCCGCTTTTTCGTTTCGTCCTGGTGTGTAAAGGCCTTAAGGCCGCAGTATACTCGCCGTTCCCAAGCTGTCGCGCGACAATGTGACGGCGAGTATACTGCGGCCTTTATCCCGGATTTCCACCGGGGACGTTAGCGTCGCGTGAGCGTCGCGCACTCCTGCACGGTGGCTCCAGACCCACGGGGCATTGTCCCCATCTGGTGGCCAAACCAGTACGCTGCATCCCGGGGCGACGAAAGGACGAAAGGACTAAAGACGCACAGCTGTGTTCAATGAGCGCACGGCCAGGACTCGTCACAGCTGATTACCGACAATCAGCTGGCGCGCTAGGAGCTACCGGCCATTTTGGAGAGGAGAGTTACCAGGAGCAGTACGTGGCAGGTACGAGAGAGAGACAGAAACGGTATCCCGGAGTTAAAGAGCTGGAGAGAAACCCTTACGCAGCGCAGCCGAGGCTCGGCGCTGGGAACAGACTTTTTGACCGTGGTTCTGCGGAACGAGGAGACGGACTCCGGACAACCGACCCCTGGACTTTCGCCAGGGTTTCTGTTATCGTTTGTACAGACTCTTTTCATTTAGTGTGGGTGCAGAATTCCCCTGTTTTGTTTGCGCAGTTTTTAAAGCGCTATTTTTGTTGGAGTTTAAGAGTTTAATAAATCGCCTCTGTTTTACTTGCAACTGTCTCCGTGCACTTATTAAGCTGTGCCCCGCCGAAAGACTGGTACAACCTCTCAAGCTGTCACAACACGTGCTCACACACACACACACACTCTGTCAATACTAGATGGCGTCACTACAGAACACACACACTCATACTGTTGATAAATGTAGACAGCGCTACTACAGTACACACAAACACACATACTTAATATTAGATGACGCTACTACAGAGCACGCACAGTTAAACAGAACATGTGTTTTTGTCTTTTAAGGTGTGCTTGATGTCCCTGTTTTTACTGTTATGTCATCATGAGCGCATATGAGGCAAAAATAATTTCCCAGGATTGTGATCAATAAAGTATCTATCTATCTATAACATCTCTAACCGAATACCTACATTTAATCATCTCTAACTGTTAGGAGTTGTGTCTGGTATGTCAATATGAACTTGTTATTATTCTTGATTATATTTCTGTGTTGGTAATTGTCAACTTCACTGGGTACCAAATCTTCATGTTTAGACTAAATGTGTGACCAAATGTGTAAATATTTAATAACCTGAATCAACCAGAAGCATTGTCATCACACACAGTACCCACTGCTTCTTTTGTTTTACCCATTGCTTCTTGTTTTTCTTGGCCTCAATTGTTTCTGTAAATCACTTTGTAACTCACATTTAATAAGCTATATATAGCTATTTATAAGTGTGTTAATAATAATTAATTATTATAATTTAAGCCTATTAGAAACAATGACAACTGAAAACATTCAGTTTGATCCCCCACTTGTTTGCAATAATCTCTAAATCCAATGTGAAAAGAAACAATAAGTCCTCTTGATTGGTCATATTTTTATGGTTGTGGTTCAAATAAACATCAGTTGTTTTTCACACACACAAGCCAATGTACACTTTATGGACAGCTTTAACGAGCTTTACAAACAAAACGATGAACACCATTGCATGGCGTATCATTCCATTTAGATGGAAGAGAAAATCTGTTGATCTCGACACAATCTTCTGGTCCACCATGGTTGTTAGGCTCTCCCTTATACCAAGCATAGAAGTCTCCCTGGGAACCGTCGCTCCACATCCAGCTGCCTTCTTTATGAGTATCACTAAATCCAATCCAATGTTTCCCGTTGGTTGGATCAAAGTTCTCAATCAGCTTGACAACAAAGTTATTTTCATCTTCGTTATGGATGGAGACCAGGTTTGCGCCCAAAGACAGGCAGTGGAGCTCCGCATCAGCCCAGGTCATTCCGGTATCAACATACTTGTAGAAGTGGCCATCATGGTTGAACCAGCACATCGGACAGGAGCCGCACTGGAGCTTCAGGTCAGTTGAAGGCTGGGGAAAGCGGGCCTGCCAGGGCGAGGGCGTGCAGCAGGCCACAAAGGACAATGGAGCGGAGGTACATGGCTGGACTCTTTCACTCTCTATTGAGCTCAGTCTGGAAATGTGTGAACAGGTAGTGAGGATGGCTCTCTTTTTATTTGCTTGATGAAGGACATCTGCATGATGCAATGGATCACATGTAGCCTTCTAACCGGACCTCATCGCATCATATCCTTACTGTAATAACATTCTAATGCAAACAGCAAGACAAACGTATCCAGCAGTGCCAGCACAGACGTCAGATGTCACATGAAACCTGGAATTGAGTCGGCTTTGAATAAAACTTAATAAGTAGTGTAACAGTAATAGAAGTAATGCTGGGTGAACATGGGAAAGATATTGCTTTTATGTTATCGTTTTCATTTTTTAAGACAGATAAATAAGAACATTCTAGAAAAAAGTTGGTTGAAAAAGTTGGACAACTTGTGACAATTTACAAAATACAAATCCTACCCAGTAGTCTGTTCACATTTCTGTATCTATATTTCATGTTTCTGTTATACACAGAGAAATATGTATTGTCTTTATTATTATTATTATTAATAATAATAATATTAAAGCAAAATAGATAGAAAAAATTGGGATTGATACAAGCGGCTCCCTTGTAGCCCTCATCCACTGCCTTCATGGTCAACAAGTACTCATTCCAGCTTCGATAAAAAGCCAAATCCAAGCGACTTACAAGAAGTACATTTGTAATTAGAACGTAAAACAACAGTGTACAACAAGGATTTCAATAGAACAAGTTTCTAGGTGATAGAAAGTAGGCGATGCTGATAATCTGCACACAGTTGGCTTCGCTTCAATAGTACATTTGTGAAAAGTGCAGCTGGACTAAACGTTTAGTTTTTTTGTTTGCCCAATGAATACATATACGAAGGTGTTTTATTGAGAAACTTTGCCTATTTTAAAATGGTGTTCAGAATGATAACGAGACAGGTTGGTGGTATTGAAGGAAAAGTCTGGTGTTCTCAGATATTTATAATTTTTTAGTTGACATAATTTGCAATAGTTTGTGAGACTATTCTCTGTAAATAAAAGCATGGTTTAATTAAAAGTACTTATGTGACTTTGTAGCAGGGGTGGACTGAACATCGGGAGCACCGGGACAATTCCCGGCGGGCCGACCGATCTGTGGGCCGAGAAGGATTCATATGTTTTCAAAGTAGAATAAGGGAAAATTATGAAGCCATAGAATGACCACTGCTGGCACCCCTCTTCCGGCCTATTGGTCTATTCCTCTAGCCCCGTCCCTGGCCCCACCCCCCAAACTCATACATGCTTGCTGCTACACCCTCGCCAGACAGAGAGAGAGAAAGACAGCGAGTGGCTGTTGGTTTGCGCGGGGGACTGAAGTTGTCGTTCATTGTCACTTTTAATAATAATTATAATTATAATAATTATATATGTATGTGTGTACAACAGAAATATAAAATATAGATTCAGAAATACGAAAGAACAGACTACTGATTTGTGTTATGTAAATTGTCACAAGTTGTCCAACTTTCTCACAATGGTCAATACGCCAACCATTGTAAATGTGTAGATATAGTTGATAATATTTAGAATGTTCTTATTTATCTGTCTTAAAAAAATGAATATGAAAACGATAACATAAAAGCAATATCTTTCCCTTGTTCACCCTCAAAGTCTGCCTCGGCGCATATGTCCTAAAGCAGCATTACTTCTATTACTGTTACACTACTTATTAGAAATTTGACTCAATTCCAGGTTTCATGTGACATCTGACGTATGTGCTGGCACTGCTGGATACGTTTGTCTTGCTGTTTGTATTAGAAAGTTATTATGGATATGATGCGATGAGGTCCGGTTAGAAGGCTCCATGTGATCCATTGCATCATGAAGATGTCCTTCATTAAGCAAATAAAAAGAGAGCCATCCTCACTACCTGTTCACACATTTCCAGACGGAGCTTAATAGAGAAAAGAGTCCAGCCATGTACCTCCGCTGCAATGGGTAAAACACAATAAAACAAATAAAGTGAATAAAATAAAGTGGATTAATAAAATGTATACAAATATGATCAAATAAAAGCCTGTGTAAAAAGAGTACATTTAGGGACCCGAGCAGCAAATGGATAATCCCCTTAGGCCTATAGTAAAATAGGATCTTGGGACCACAAGTCAGCAGCTTAATAGACTGAAATGTGTTAAAAGAGTCAATTACATCTAGAAAATCAGTAGATATTATTGAAAATTATGTTTTTAATCTCGCTAAAATGGAGTAGGCCTAATGGTTTTTACATTTTAACATTCGCCTCTTGCGTGTGTAGGCCTACCTTTTTTGGTGTAATGACCTACAAGTGTTAGGCTATGTTTTTTTTTCTGGGGTGGCATAATGTCTGTCCTAGCTATAGTAGGACTGATGGATCCGATATTTAGATCGAGAGGGTTATAGGTTAGAGATGATTAAGTGTAGGTAGGCCTATTCGGTAAGAGATGGTTACGTTTCCGTGTTAGGTTAGTGGTGCTTAAATTTAGGGATTATATTAGAGATGGTTGGGATTTGGTAGTAGGTTAGAGATGGCAGATGGTTAAGTTAAGTTAGATATTAGGTGAGTTTTCTCTGGTTCAGGATGGTCTCACAAAGTAGCGAGCTCGGGAATCAATGTAACACAAGGTAGTATCATTTGGAGAGATTCAAAGTTGATTCAGATACATAAAGTATAGTTGCGTGAACGAGAGAAGATGCAGACAGTTAACATGACCTGGCTCTTTGCTTAGAGCCGGGGAGCGCTTAATCTTGGGCGTAGGGGCCAGATATCAATCGTCATCCTTGACAATAACAATATATGCTGCCATAGCGCTTTTGGCAATAACATGAAGCAAATAGTTGCGTACAAGCCACATGTCAATATTTGCGAAAGGTGCAGCTGAAACAGATCAGAGCCAACTTTTAGGGCAGAGTTAACCATTTATTTTTTATTTAGATCATGAATGATGAAAACCCTTCAACACTTGAAATAACGAGCCCGTCTCCAGTGTATGGAGTTGAGTGTGGCTTCATTATATTAAAAAACTTTTTTTTACGGTCCACTACAATTCGTAACTTTTTGATTATTCTACCACTACGCTAATTCATTCACTGCACTGAAAACACCCCCCCCCCCCCCCCACACACACACACACACACACACGTGTTCTTGCGCTCTCTCTCATACCCACCAGTGTCTCCAGTAGTCCTCCACCAACTTACTTTTAATTTTCGCTGGACTGCATGGAGGCGGTTATTCGTGTCGGTCTTGGTGTGAAAGGTTTGAACGCGAATATTCGTCAACGAATATTCCGCTTTTTCGTTTCGTCCTGGTGTGTAAAGGCCTTAAGGCCGCAGTATACTCGCCGTTCCCAAGCTGTCGCGCGACAATGTGACGGCGAGTATACTGCGGCCTTTATCCCGGATTTCCACCGGGGACGTTAGCGTCGCGTGAGCGTCGCGCACTCCTGCACGGTGGCTCCAGACCCACGGGGCATTGTCCCCATCTGGTGGCCAAACCAGTACGCTGCATCCCGGGGCGACGAAAGGACGAAAGGACTAAAGACGCACAGCTGTGTTCAATGAGCGCACGGCCAGGACTCGTCACAGCTGATTACCGACAATCAGCTGGCGCGCTAGGAGCTACCGGCCATTTTGGAGAGGAGAGTTACCAGGAGCAGTACGTGGCAGGTACGAGAGAGAGACAGAAACGGTATCCCGGAGTTAAAGAGCTGGAGAGAAACCCTTACGCAGCGCAGCCGAGGCTCGGCGCTGGGAACAGACTTTTTGACCGTGGTTCTGCGGAACGAGGAGACGGACTCCGGACAACCGACCCCTGGACTTTCGCCAGGGTTTCTGTTATCGTTTGTACAGACTCTTTTCATTTAGTGTGGGTGCAGAATTCCCCTGTTTTGTTTGCGCAGTTTTTAAAGCGCTATTTTTGTTGGAGTTTAAGAGTTTAATAAATCGCCTCTGTTTTACTTGCAACTGTCTCCGTGCACTTATTAAGCTGTGCCCCGCCGAAAGACTGGTACAACCTCTCAAGCTGTCACAACACGTGCTCACACACACACACACACTCTGTCAATACTAGATGGCGTCACTACAGAACACACACACTCATACTGTTGATAAATGTAGACAGCGCTACTACAGTACACACAAACACACATACTTAATATTAGATGACGCTACTACAGAGCACGCACAGTTAAACAGAACATGTGTTTTTTGTCTTTTAAGGTGTGCTTGATGTCCCTGTTTTTACTGTTATGTCATCATGAGCGCATATGAGGCAAAAATAATTTCCCAGGATTGTGATCAATAAAGTATCTATCTATCTATAACATCTCTAACCGAATACCTACATTTAATCATCTCTAACTGTTAGGAGTTGTGTCTGGTATGTCAATATGAACTTGTTATTATTCTTGATTATATTTCTGTGTTGGTAATTGTCAACTTCACTGGGTACCAAATCTTCATGTTTAGACTAAATGTGTGACCAAATGTGTAAATATTTAATAACCTGAATCAACCAGAAGCATTGTCATCACACACAGTACCCACTGCTTCTTTTGTTTTACCCATTGCTTCTTGTTTTTCTTGGCCTCAATTGTTTCTGTAAATCACTTTGTAACTCACATTTAATAAGCTATATATAGCTATTTATAAGTGTGTTAATAATAATTAATTATTATAATTTAAGCCTATTAGAAACAATGACAACTGAAAACATTCAGTTTGATCCCCCACTTGTTTGCAATAATCTCTAAATCCAATGTGAAAAGAAACAATAAGTCCTCTTGATTGGTCATATTTTTATGGTTGTGGTTCAAATAAACATCAGTTGTTTTTCACACACACAAGCCAATGTACACTTTATGGACAGCTTTAACGAGCTTTACAAACAAAACGATGAACACCATTGCATGGCGTATCATTCCATTTAGATGGAAGAGAAAATCTGTTGATCTCGACACAATCTTCTGGTCCACCATGGTTGTTAGGCTCTCCCTTATACCAAGCATAGAAGTCTCCCTGGGAACCGTCGCTCCACATCCAGCTGCCTTCTTTATGAGTATCACTAAATCCAATCCAATGTTTCCCGTTGGTTGGATCAAAGTTCTCAATCAGCTTGACAACAAAGTTATTTTCATCTTCGTTATGGATGGAGACCAGGTTTGCGCCCAAAGACAGGCAGTGGAGCTCCGCATCAGCCCAGGTCATTCCGGTATCAACATACTTGTAGAAGTGGCCATCATGGTTGAACCAGCACATCGGACAGGAGCCGCACTGGAGCTTCAGGTCAGTTGAAGGCTGGGAAAGCGGGCCTGCCAGGGCGAGGGCGTGCAGCAGGCCACAAAGGACAATGGAGCGGAGGTACATGGCTGGACTCTTTCACTCTCTATTGAGCTCAGTCTGGAAATGTGTGAACAGGTAGTGAGGATGGCTCTCTTTTTATTTGCTTGATGAAGGACATCTGCATGATGCAATGGATCACATGTAGCCTTCTAACCGGACCTCATCGCATCATATCCTTACTGTAATAACATTCTAATGCAAACAGCAAGACAAACGTATCCAGCAGTGCCAGCACAGACGTCAGATGTCACATGAAACCTGGAATTGAGTCGGCTTTGAATAAAACTTAATAAGTAGTGTAACAGTAATAGAAGTAATGCTGGGTGAACATGGGAAAGATATTGCTTTTATGTTATCGTTTTCATTTTTTAAGACAGATAAATAAGAACATTCTAGAAAAAAGTTGGTTGAAAAAGTTGGACAACTTGTGACAATTTACAAAATACAAATCCTACCCAGTAGTCTGTTCACATTTCTGTATCTATATTTCATGTTTCTGTTATACACAGAGAAATATGTATTGTCTTTATTATTATTATTATTAATAATAATAATATTAAAGCAAAATAGATAGAAAAATTGGGATTGATACAAGCGGCTCCCTTGTAGCCCTCATCCACTGCCTTCATGGTCAACAAGTACTCATTCCAGCTTCGATAAAAAGCCAAATCCAAGCGACTTACAAGAAGTACATTTGTAATTAGAACGTAAAACAACAGTGTACAACAAGGATTTCAATAGAACAAGTTTCTAGGTGATAGAAAGTAGGCGATGCTGATAATCTGCACACAGTTGGCTTCGCTTCAATAGTACATTTGTGAAAAGTGCAGCTGGACTAAACGTTTAGTTTTTTTGTTTGCCCAATGAATACATATACGAAGGTGTTTTATTGAGAAACTTTGCCTATTTTAAAATGGTGTTCAGAATGATAACGAGACAGGTTGGTGGTATTGAAGGAAAAGTCTGGTGTTCTCAGATATTTATAATTTTTTAGTTGACATAATTTGCAATAGTTTGTGAGACTATTCTCTGTAAATAAAAGCATGGTTTAATTAAAAGTACTTATGTGACTTTGTAGCAGGGGTGGACTGAACATCGGGAGCACCGGGACAATTCCCGGCGGGCCGACCGATCTGTGGGCCGAGAAGGATTCATATGTTTTCAAAGTAGAATAAGGGAAAATTATGAAGCCATAGAATGACCACTGCTGGCACCCCTCTTCCGGCCTATTGGTCTATTCCTCTAGCCCCGTCCCTGGCCCCACCCCCCAAACTCATACATGCTTGCTGCTACACCCTCGCCAGACAGAGAGAGAGAAAGACAGCGAGTGGCTGTTGGTTTGCGCGGGGGGACTGAAGTTGTCGTTCATTGTCACTTTTAATAATAATTATAATTATAATAATTATATATGTATGTGTGTACAACAGAAATATAAAATATAGATTCAGAAATACGAAAGAACAGACTACTGATTTGTGTTATGTAAATTGTCACAAGTTGTCCAACTTTCTCACAATGGTCAATACGCCAACCATTGTAAATGTGTAGATATAGTTGATAATATTTAGAATGTTCTTATTTATCTGTCTTAAAAAAATGAATATGAAAACGATAACATAAAAGCAATATCTTTCCCTTGTTCACCCTCAAAGTCTGCCTCGGCGCATATGTCCTAAAGCAGCATTACTTCTATTACTGTTACACTACTTATTAGAAATTTGACTCAATTCCAGGTTTCATGTGACATCTGACGTATGTGCTGGCACTGCTGGATACGTTTGTCTTGCTGTTTGTATTAGAAAGTTATTATGGATATGATGCGATGAGGTCCGGTTAGAAGGCTCCATGTGATCCATTGCATCATGAAGATGTCCTTCATTAAGCAAATAAAAAGAGAGCCATCCTCACTACCTGTTCACACATTTCCAGACGGAGCTTAATAGAGAAAAGAGTCCAGCCATGTACCTCCGCTGCAATGGGTAAAACACAATAAAACAAATAAAGTGAATAAAATAAAGTGGATTAATAAAATGTATACAAATATGATCAAATAAAAGCCTGTGTAAAAAGAGTACATTTAGGGACCCGAGCAGCAAATGGATAATCCCCTTAGGCCTATAGTAAAATAGGATCTTGGGACCACAAGTCAGCAGCTTAATAGACTGAAATGTGTTAAAAGAGTCAATTACATCTAGAAAATCAGTAGATATTATTGAAAATTATGTTTTTAATCTCGCTAAAATGGAGTAGGCCTAATGGTTTTTACATTTTAACATTCGCCTCTTGCGTGTGTAGGCCTACCTTTTTTGGTGTAATGACCTACAAGTGTTAGGCTATGTTTTTTTTTCTGGGGTGGCATAATGTCTGTCCTAGCTATAGTAGGACTGATGGATCCGATATTTAGATCGAGAGGGTTATAGGTTAGAGATGATTAAGTGTAGGTAGGCCTATTCGGTAAGAGATGGTTACGTTTCCGTGTTAGGTTAGTGGTGCTTAAATTTAGGGATTATATTAGAGATGGTTGGGATTTGGTAGTAGGTTAGAGATGGCAGATGGTTAAGTTAAGTTAGATATTAGGTGAGTTTTCTCTGGTTCAGGATGGTCTCACAAAGTAGCGAGCTCGGGAATCAATGTAACACAAGGTAGTATCATTTGGAGAGATTCAAAGTTGATTCAGATACATAAAGTATAGTTGCGTGAACGAGAGAAGATGCAGACAGTTAACATGACCTGGCTCTTTGCTTAGAGCCGGGGAGCGCTTAATCTTGGGCGTAGGGGCCAGATATCAATCGTCATCCTTGACAATAACAAGATATGCTGCCATAGCGCTTTTGGCAATAACATGAAGCAAATAGTTGTGTACAAGCCACATGTCAATATTTGCGAAAGGTGCAGCTGAAACAGATCAGAGCCAACTTTTAGGGCAGAGTTAACCATTTATTTTTTATTTAGATCATGAATGATGAAAACCCTTCAACACTTGAAATAACGAGCCCGTCTCCAGTGTATGGAGTTGAGTGTGGCTTCATTATATTAAAAAACTTTTTTTTACGGTCCACTACAATTCGTAACTTTTTGATTATTCTACCACTACGCTAATTCATTCACTGCACTGAAAACACCCCCCCCACACACACACACACACACACACACGTGTTCTTGCGCTCTCTCTCATACCCACCAGTGTCTCCAGTAGTCCTCCACCAACTTACTTTTAATTTTCGCTGGACTGCATGGAGGCGGTTATTCGTGTCGGTCTTGGTGTGAAAGGTTTGAACGCGAATATTCGTCAACGAATATTCCGCTTTTTCGTTTCGTCCTGGTGTGTAAAGGCCTTAAGGCCGCAGTATACTCGCCGTTCCCAAGCTGTCGCGCGACAATGTGACGGCGAGTATACTGCGGCCTTTATCCCGGATTTCCACCGGGGACGTCAGCGTCGCGTGAGCGTCGCGCACTCCTGCACGGTGGCTCCAGACCCACGGGGCATTGGCCCCATCTGGTGGCCAAACCAGTACGCTGCATCCCGGGGCGACGAAAGGACGAAAGGACTAAAGACGCACAGCTGTGTTCAATGAGCGCACGGCCAGGACTCGTCACAGCTGATTACCGACAATCAGCTGGCGCGCTAGGAGCTACCGGCCATTTTGGAGAGGAGAGTTACCAGGAGCAGTACGTGGCAGGTACGAGAGAGAGACAGAAACGGTATCCCGGAGTTAAAGAGCTGGAGAGAAACCCTTACGCAGCGCAGCCGAGGCTCGGCGCTGGGAACAGACTTTTTGACCGTGGTTCTGCGGAACGAGGAGACGGACTCCGGACAACCGACCCCTGGACTTTCGCCAGGGTTTCTGTTATCGTTTGTACAGACTCTTTTCATTTAGTGTGGGTGCAGAATTCCCCTGTTTTGTTTGCGCAGTTTTTAAAGCGCTATTTTTGTTGGAGTTTAAGAGTTTAATAAATCGCCTCTGTTTTACTTGCAACTGTCTCCGTGCACTTATTAAGCTGTGCCCCGCCGAAAGACTGGTACAACCTCTCAAGCTGTCACAACACGTGCTCACACACACACACACACTCTGTCAATACTAGATGGCGTCACTACAGAACACACACACTCATACTGTTGATAAATGTAGACAGCGCTACTACAGTACACACAAACACACATACTTAATATTAGATGACGCTACTACAGAGCACGCACAGTTAAACAGAACATGTGTTTTTGTCTTTTAAGGTGTGCTTGATGTCCCTGTTTTTACTGTTATGTCATCATGAGCGCATATGAGGCAAAAATAATTTCCCAGGATTGTGATCAATAAAGTATCTATCTATCTATAACATCTCTAACCGAATACCTACATTTAATCATCTCTAACTGTTAGGAGTTGTGTCTGGTATGTCAATATGAACTTGTTATTATTCTTGATTATATTTCTGTGTTGGTAATTGTCAACTTCACTGGGTACCAAATCTTCATGTTTAGACTAAATGTGTGACCAAATGTGTAAATATTTAATAACCTGAATCAACCAGAAGCATTGTCATCACACACAGTACCCACTGCTTCTTTTGTTTTACCCATTGCTTCTTGTTTTTCTTGGCCTCAATTGTTTCTGTAAATCACTTTGTAACTCACATTTAATAAGCTATATATAGCTATTTATAAGTGTGTTAATAATAATTAATTATTATAATTTAAGCCTATTAGAAACAATGACAACTGAAAACATTCAGTTTGATCCCCCACTTGTTTGCAATAATCTCTAAATCCAATGTGAAAAGAAACAATAAGTCCTCTTGATTGGTCATATTTTTATGGTTGTGGTTCAAATAAACATCAGTTGTTTTTCACACACACAAGCCAATGTACACTTTATGGACAGCTTTAACGAGCTTTACAAACAAAACGATGAACACCATTGCATGGCGTATCATTCCATTTAGATGGAAGAGAAAATCTGTTGATCTCGACACAATCTTCTGGTCCACCATGGTTGTTAGGCTCTCCCTTATACCAAGCATAGAAGTCTCCCTGGGAACCGTCGCTCCACATCCAGCTGCCTTCTTTATGAGTATCACTAAATCCAATCCAATGTTTCCCGTTGGTTGGATCAAAGTTCTCAATCAGCTTGACAACAAAGTTATTTTCATCTTCGTTATGGATGGAGACCAGGTTTGCGCCCAAAGACAGGCAGTGGAGCTCCGCATCAGCCCAGGTCATTCCGGTATCAACATACTTGTAGAAGTGGCCATCATGGTTGAACCAGCACATCGGACAGGAGCCGCACTGGAGCTTCAGGTCAGTTGAAGGCTGGGAAAGCGGGCCTGCCAGGGCGAGGGCGTGCAGCAGGCCACAAAGGACAATGGAGCGGAGGTACATGGCTGGACTCTTTCACTCTCTATTGAGCTCAGTCTGGAAATGTGTGAACAGGTAGTGAGGATGGCTCTCTTTTTATTTGCTTGATGAAGGACATCTGCATGATGCAATGGATCACATGTAGCCTTCTAACCGGACCTCATCGCATCATATCCTTACTGTAATAACATTCTAATGCAAACAGCAAGACAAACGTATCCAGCAGTGCCAGCACAGACGTCAGATGTCACATGAAACCTGGAATTGAGTCGGCTTTGAATAAAACTTAATAAGTAGTGTAACAGTAATAGAAGTAATGCTGCTTGAGGACATATGCGCCGAGGCAGACTCCACTTTGAGGGTGAACATGGGAAAGATATTGCTTTTATGTTATCGTTTTCATTTTTTAAGACAGATAAATAAGAACATTCTAGAAAAAAGTTGGTTGAAAAAGTTGGACAACTTGTGACAATTTACAAAATACAAATCCTACCCAGTAGTCTGTTCACATTTCTGTATCTATATTTCATGTTTCTGTTATACACAGAGAAATATGTATTGTCTTTATTATTATTATTAATATTAAAGCAAAATAGATAGAAAAAATTGGAATGATACAAGCGGCTCCCTTGTAGCCCTCATCCACTGCCTTCATGGTCAACAAGTAGGCCTACTCATTCCAGCTTCAATAAAAAGCCAAATCCAAGCGACTTACAAGAAGTAAATTTGTCATTAGAAAGTAAAACAACAGTGTACAACAAGGATTTCAATAGAACAAGTTTCTAGGTGATAGAAAGTAGGCGATGCTGATAATCTGCACACAGTTGGCTTCGCTTCAATAGTACATTTGTGAAAAGTGCAGCTGGACTAAACGTTTAGTTTTTTTGTTTGCCCAATGAATACATAGGCCTATACGAAGGTGTTTTATTGAGAAACTTTGCCTATTTTAAAATGGTGTTCAGAATGATAACGAGACAGGTTGGTGGTATTGAAGGAAAAGTCTGGTGTTCTCAGATATTTATAATTTTTTAGTTGACATAATTTGCAATAGTTTGTGAGACTATTCTCTGTAAATGAAAGCATGGTTTAATTAAAAGTACTTATGTGACTTTGTAGCAGGGGTGGACTGAACATCGGGAGCATCGGGACAATTCCCGGCGGGCCGACCGATCTGTGGGCCGAGAAGGATTCATATGTTTTCAAAGTAGAATAAGGGAAAATTATGAAGCCATAGAATGACCACTGCTGGCACCCCTCTTCCGGCCTATTGGTCTATTCCTCTAGCCCCGTCCCTGGCCCCACCCCCCAAACTCATACATGCTTGCTGCTACACCCTCGCCAGACAGAGAGAGAGAAAGACAGCGAGTGGCTGTTGGTTTGCGCGGGGGACTGAAGTTGTCGGTCATTGTCACTTTTAATAATAATTATAATTATAATAATTATATATGTATGTATGTACAACAGAAATATAAAATATAGATTCAGAAATACGAAAAAACAGACTACTGGGTAGGATTTGTGTTTTGTAAATTGCCACAAGTTGTCCAACTTTCTCACAATGGTCAATACGCCAACCATTGTAAATGTGTAGATATAGTTGATAATGTTTAGAATGTTCTTATTTATCTGTCTTAAAAAATGAATATGAAAACGATAACATAAAAGCAATATCTTTCCCTTGTTCACCCTCAAAGTGGAGTCTGCCTCGGCGCATATGTCCTAAAGCAGCATTACTTCTATTACTGTTACACTACTTATTAGAAATTTGACTCAATTCCAGGTTTCATGTGACATCTGACGTATGTGCTGGCACTGCTGGATACGTTTGTCTTGCTGTTTGTATTAGAAAGTTATTATGGATATGATGCGATGAGGTCCGGTTAGAAGGCTCCATGTGATCCATTGCATCATGCAGATGTCCTTCATTAAGCAAATAAAAAAAGAGCCATCCTCACTACCTGTTCACACATTTCCAGACGGAGCTTAATAGAGAAAAGAGTCCAGCCATGTACCTCCGCTGCAATGGGTAAAACACAATAAAACAAATAAAGTGAATACAATAAAGTGGATTAATAAAATGTATACAAATATGATCAAATAAAAGCCTGTGTAAAAAGAGTACATTTAGGGACCCGAGCAGCAAATGGATAATCCCCTTAGGCCTATTAGTAAAATAGGATCTTGGGACCACAAGTCAGCAGCTTAATAGACTGAAATGTGTTAAAAGAGTCAATTACATCTAGAAAATCAGTAGATATTATTGAAAATTATGTTTTTAATCTCGCTAAAATGGAGTAGGCCTAATGGTTTTTACATTTTAACATTCGCCTCTTGCGTGTGTAGGCCTACCTTTTTTGGTGTAATGACCTACACGTGTTAGGCTATATTTTTTTTTCTGGGGTGGCATAATATCTGTCCTAACGCGGCTATAGTAGGACTGATGGATCCGAGATTTAGATAGAGAGAGTTATAGGTTAGAGATGAATAAGTTTAGGTAGGCCTATTCGGTAAGAAATGTTTACGTTTCGGTGTTATGTTAGTGGTGCTTAAATTTAGGGATTATATTAGAGATGGTTAGGATTGGGTATACAGGTTAGAGATGGTTAAGTTGTTTAGATAGTAGGTGAGTTTTCTCTGGTTCAGGATGGTCTCACAAAGCAGCGAGCTCGGGAATCAATGTAACACAAGGCAGTATCATTTGGAGAGATTCAAAGTTGATTCAGATACATAAAGCATATATACAGTTGCGTGAACGAGAGAAGATGCAGACAGTTAACATGACCTGGCTCTTTGCTTAGAGCCGGGGAGCGCTTAATCTTGGGCGCAGGGGCCAGATATCAATCGTCATCCTTGACAGTAACAAGATATGCTGACATAGCACTTTTGGCAATAACATGAAGCAAATAGTTGCGTACAAGCCACATGTCAATATATGCGAAAGGCGCTGCTGAAACAGATCAGAGCCAACTTTTAGGGCAGAGTTAACCATTTATTGTTTGATGATGAAAACCCTTGAACACTTGAAATAACGAGCCCGTCTCCTGTTTGAATGTGGCTTTATTATATTAAAAAACTTTAGCGAGATTAAAAACATAATTTTCAATATCTACTGATTTTCTGTAGATTTAATTGACTCGTTTAACATATTTCAGTCTATTGGTAGTGGTTGTGGATGAGGTGTCATATCCATCGTTCTTATTGATCTGTCTTAAAAAATGACTATGAAAACGATAACATAAAAGCAATATCTTTCCCATGTTCACCCTCAAAGTGGAGTCTGCCTCGGCGCATATGTCCTAAAGCAGCATTACTTCTATTACTGTTACACTACTTGTTATTACGTTTTATTCAAAGCCGACTCATTTCCAGGTTTCATGTGACATCTGACATCTGTGCTGGCACTGGTGGATACGTTTTTCTTGCTGTTTGCATTAGAAAGTTATTACAGTAAGGATATGATGTGATAAGGTCCGGTTAGAAGGCTACATGTGATCCATTGCATCATGCAGATGTCCTTCATCAAGCAAATAAAAAGAGAGCCATCCTCACTACCTGTTCACACATTTCTAGACTGAGCTCAATAGAGAGTGAAAGAGTCCAGCCATGTACCTCCGCTGCATTGTCCTTTGTGGCCTGCTGCACACCCTCGCCCTGGCAGGCCCGCCTTCCCAGCCTTCAACTGACCTGAAGCTCCAGTGCGGCTCCTGTCCGATGTTCTGGTTCAACCATGATGGCCGCTGCTACAAGTATGTTGGTAGCCGAATGACCTGGGCTGATGCGGAGCTCCACTGCCTGTCTTTTGACGCAAACCTGGTCTCTATCCATAACGAAGATGAAAATAACTTTGTTGTCAAGCTGATTGCGAACTTTGATCCAACCAACGGGAGACATTGGATTGGATTCAGTGATGATCATAAAGACAGCAGCTGGATGTGGAGCGACGGTTCCCGGAGAGACTTCTATGCTTGGCATAAGGGAGAGCCTAACAACCATGGTGGACCAGAAGATTGTGTCGAGATCAACTTTTCTCTTCCATCTAAATGGAATGATGTGAGATGCAATGTTGTTTTTCCTTTTGTTTGTAAAGCTCGTAAAAGCTGTCCATAAAGTCGACATTGGCTTTTGTGTGTAAAAAACAACTGATGTTTATTTGAACCACAACCATAAAAATATGACCAATCAAGAGGACTTATTGTATCTTTTCACATTCAATTTAGAGATTATTGCAAACAAGTGGGGGATCAAACTGAATGTTTTCAGTTGTCATTAATTGTTTCTAATAGGCTTAAATTATAATAACTAATTATTATTATCAACACACTTATATATAGCTATAGGCCTATATAGCTTATTAAATGTGAGTTACAAAGTGATTTACAGAAACAATTTAGGTCAAGAAAAACAAGAAGCAATGGGTAAAACAAAAGAAGCAGTGGGTACTGTGGGTGATGACAATGCTTCTGGTTGATTCAGGTTATTAAATATTTACACATTTAGTCACACATTTAGTCTAAACATGAAGATTTGGTACCCAGTGAAGTTGATAGTTACCAACACACAAATATAATAAAGAATAATACGATGTCCGTTTAGTCTCCCCGCTGATAATGTGCACAACCCAATAGGACATTTGTCAATAGGACATTTGTGAAAGGTGCAGCTGAAACAGCTCAAAGCCAACTTTTAGGACCAGGTTAACCATTTAATGTTATTTAGATTTCAATTAAATATGCCTATCAAATTAGATCAAGTGTCAATTAGAAACCATTCTAGCCTATCGGGTATGCTATTTTTCAGTTTCTCTTGTAACATTTTCTAAACACATCTCTGGGGCATGACAAAAATGTCATGACAAATGAATTTCCATGAATAAACTGACAAATGTCAGTCAATTCATGGAAGTAGCGTGCATAGGCAGCTTTGGCAAGGCAAGGCAGCTTTATTTATATAGCGCATTTCATACACAATGGCAACTCAATGCGCTTTACATAAAACAAGAATTGAAATAAAATTTCAAAAAAAAAAAAATTTAATAAATAAATAAAAACAACTACAGAAGAATAGAAAGAAATAAAATACTATAGGAGCAGCATAAAATCATGATTTAAAAGGACATAGTGCAATCAAAATTTACAATTTAAAGTGCTTTGAACAAGCTCAATCATAAGCACAGGAGAAGAGAAGTGTTTTTAACCTGGATTTAAAAATGTTCACAGTTGGGGCTGATTTCAGTTCAGCTGGTAGTTTGTTCCAGTGTTGTGCAGCATAACAGCTAAAAGCTGCTTCAACATGTTTAGTTTGAACTCTGGGTTTCACTATCTGACCTGAGTCAGTAGATCTCAGAGCCCTACTGGGTTTGTATTCTACTAAGATGTCACTCATGTATTCTGGACCTAAACCATTCAGTGATGTGTAGACCAGTAGCAGAACTTTAAAGTCTATTCTATAGCTGACTGTGAGCCAGTGTAAAGACTTTAGAACTGGAGTAATGTGCTCTGATCTCTTTGTTCTGGTTAAAACTCGAGCTGCAGCATTCTGAATGAGCTGCAGCTAAGCATAGTGTCCCAATCAACGTCTCTGGTCCGCAGGGCCCTTGCAGAGCCATGTATGTGGAGCAGTCTGGATGTCTAAGAGGCCTGCTGAAGAGACTCTTCCACAGAAAGAGCAAGGGTCCACTGGCGACCTGCTGGAGGCAGCACGACTAGCAGCACCTGATCTTACTCTGGTTGCCCTTCTGTCTTCTCCCATTCTCCATTATGAACCCCAAAAATGTACAAAATACACCAAAGCAGCAACAATTAAATATTGCTGCTACTGTATAGCAGCAACAACCACCACCACACTGTCAGGGTGAGACCATGCAGACCTCGCCAGCTGGCACATAGGCTACTATTGTCTAAAAAGAGTATGTTTTATTTAAAAAATGTATTCATTTACAGATAAGTCACAAATGCCAATTATATCCACTAAAAAATACAAAAACATCTGAGAACACCAGACTTTTCTTTCAATACCAACAAGTCTCGATACTAAGAGTTATCATTCTGAACACCATTTTAATAGAACCCATCAGTTTTATTCCCATGTATTGTTAGATATTGTTAGCTTAATAATTATTCAGCAGGATAAATATGTATCCATCGGGCAGACACAAAAAAAGTTGAAAGTTAAAAGTTAAAAGTTGACTTGTTTAGTCCAGCTGCGCTTTTCACAAATGTACTGTAGTGGTATGAGGCACCAGTAGCCTGGCAAGCCAGACCCACATCAGAAAGATGTAGGGTCTGGCACTGCTCCATTGGCAGTGTGGGCGGGATAAACGGTTGTCTTTCAAGTTCCCTCTGCACGCAATAGGATAGCGCTACTACCAATCAGAGCAACGAAGAAGGTGACGTAGTCAGAGCGACGGCTCTGACTACGTAATTAATCAAAACTCCGAATACATCTTTCTTCAGTGCCGTTCTTTGTTCTTTTCTCAAAGAAAATGTTAACTTAAAGTCTTGAAGAGTCGCGGCCAAAGGCGAGTTGAAAGACAGCTGTTCGCCAGCAGCGGCAGCCATTGTTTACCTGGCGCGGAACCGTCGCAACTCTGTCGTCATGGTAGCCCGGCTTCCGACTCCGCCCCTCACGATGTGATTGGCCTGACAGATTTTCTGTTTCCAGCACCGAAAAACAACGAGGAAGGGCTAGACCCCCTGGCTGCTGCCGCTAGGGGCGTCTAGATTTCTAGGCTAGGCACTACTGCTATATTGAAGACTTCTGTTCCGCCTTGCCCTCTCTGACTAATCAGCCAATCATTGTTTCCGCAGAGAAGATAAAAGTAGGACATGTTTCCCCCCCCCTGACCTCTCGCTTCCTGCCTCTTCGGCCCGCCCAAATCCGGGTCGTTGTCTCCGCCGCATGCCACAGGTAGGCACACCTTAGCATGCTGGTACAAGTGTATACTTGTTAAAGTTTCATTTAATTCAAACGTAACCTCTTGATAGATCCGGCATCACCGATGCGGTCGAGGCAATGCACTGGGGTCGTTTACCGACGCTGACCGGAGCATAGGTGAGTTATGGTGAGCTGCCGATGCTAATTGTTGTTAGCCAGGTGCTAAGCCCCTTTCCGCTCCTCTCCCTCTAACAGTTTGCTGGTCATTGGGTATGTGGTGGTTGTCTTCCCCGCTGCGCCGACCCCTTTCACCCCTCTCCCTTTTTGGTAGGGACGCAAACCGACCGGACTGGAAACCGGCTAAATTGGACGCCAAAGCGAAGTAAGAACAGTACTGAGTAATCCCGGCTAATTAGCCACGGCTCCCTCGCTAATTCGCTGCTGCTACTTCGCTGCTACTGCTACTTCGCTGCTGCTGCTACTGCTACTGCTACTTCGCTGCTGTTGCTTTGCCGGCTTGGTTCGGTGTCCTGGCGGCCGTTCCTGGTCGACCTGTGTCTTGCTGCTGGCCCTGATTTCTGCCGCTGCTGCACGTGGCGCGGTGTGTGTGTGGCTGCCGCTTGTGCTGGACATTACGAGCCCCATCGGGACTCTCAGCCACCTGTTCGGACTGTGTGTGTGGGTGTTTGCGTGTGTGTTTTAAACGTAATCCGCCAAGGTGTGGTGTAATTGTTTATTCTTATTAATGTTAGAATTTCTTTTGGTAATTTCTTACTAGTTTAGTTGCTTATTGTTTTGTTTGGGCAATTGGTTTATTTCGGGAGTGTATTGTAATAATTTAATTAGTGTGAATGCTCGAGCATTCACACTCTAGATATCGAAATCTTTATTATTTGTATTCTTCTTCCGACCGTTTTTTGGCACTCTTCTCCTTCTTCATACTTTCAGCTACAGAAACCATTCAAATATCAAAATGTTCAGATTTGTTACGACATTATGGCTATCTATTCAGATGTTTCATATTCATTCAACTTTACAAATTATTCTACTTTTTCCACCTTTATTTTTCCAATATAAATCAATGGGCGGACGGCTTTGCTTTACGTCGTAACTAATTCAAATTTCAACCGTTTCCCATCGTTCAAACAATTAAACGAATCTAGAGATTTGTATCTATCTAGCCGTGTTCACGAAATTTCGATAGCTGGTATACTTTTTTCTGTATCGCCGTTTTAGTTTCAAATCGTCATATTCTACCATTCGTCCCATTGTAACCGGTGGACCTTCCTCTGTTTAAGACGTCGTAACTAATTCATTCACTTTTCAACCGTTAACCTTCATTCAAAAAATGTCACTAATCTACATTTGTATATTCAATAATAACGATATCCAAACGAAATTTCGATAGCATTTATATTTATTCAGAATCACAGTTTAAGTTTCGGGTTCTCTTCAGTTGATCTCACAGTTACACATCGATTACACATTGATCTCTGACAGTTACACATCGTAGGCCTAACTAAATCAATTCTCAATCGTTTACCTTCGTTCAAAAAATGTCACAAATCTACAGACTTGTATTCCCATATTGCTGCGTTCTGCTTTACGGAAACCTGGCTTCACTCCAATATTCCTGACACGGCGGTGAACCTGCCCGGCTATCAGCTCTTTAGAGCGGACCGCGATGCGACAGCCACCGGGAAAACAAAAGGCAGAGGTGTCTGCTTTTATGTGAGTAACGAGTGGTGCAGCGATTTAACAGTCATTGCTGAATTATGTTCCCCCGATCTGGAATTGCTGGCCATACACTGTAAACCTTTCTACTCGCCTAGGGAAATATCATCCATTATCCTTGCGTGCGTCTACGTTCAGCCACAGCTGACACAGCGCAGCAGCTTTTAGCTGATCAAATCACGGAAGTGGAGAATAAGTTCCTTAACTCCACTGTATTTGTCATGGGTGATTTCAACCACACTGATCTGAGATCTGAACTTCCGAAATACCATCAGTTGGTGCGCTGCGCCACCAGGGGAGAATGGACTCTTGATCATTTCTATTTTACCATCAAAGAGACATATCACGGTTGTGCGCACGCCCCACTAGGCAAAGGCGATCATGCTGTGATTAAACTCATCCCCACATACAGGTCTCTACTCAAAAACAAAAAACGATCAAGAGGTCTGTGCAGAAGTGGACACCCGCTGCAACTGAAACACTAAAAGCCTGCTTTGACATTACAGACTGGGCAACAAATTGGCATGCAATAACTTGGTGAGTATGCAGACACATGCTCGTCCTACGTCTACTTCTGTGAGGAACTCTGCATTCCCAGACAATCTGTTGTAATTTATGGAAAAAGTAAGCCATGGTTCAATAAGGAAGTAAGGCTACGGAGGAGAGAGGAGGCAGCCCACAGGAACGGAGACAAGGCTGCCTACACCAAGGCCAAATACGCACTCAGCAAAGCCATCCAGCATGCTAAGAGGCTGTATAAGGCCAGAATTGAACAGGTCGGGGATAAGAAAATCAGAGCTGTCTGGAAGGGCCTACAATCTGCCACGGGCTACAAAAAGCCCCCCACCAGCCTCCACCAAGGGTCCCCCCACTCCATCCCCCCCTACCCCCACCCCTGCCACCATCTCACCTGCTCCGCTGGTCATCACGGAGCATGAGGTTCGGAGGCTCTTCAAAGGTCAGAACATCAGGAAAGTGTGTGGACCAGACATGGTGTCACCTGCTACCCTCAAGCACTGTGGCAGCGAGCTGGCCCCAGTGTTTATGGACATTTTAAATCAGTCATTAGAACTACGCCGAGTACCTGCCTGCTTCAAATCTGCTGTCATCATTGCAGTGCTGAAAAAGCCCAAGATCACCTGCTTGAATGACTACAGACCGGTCGCCCTCACCTCTGTAGTCATGAAAGCATTTGAACGCTTGGTCCTCTCTTATCTCAAAGCATCCACCGACCACCTCATGGACCCCCTTCAATTTGCATACAGACCCAACCGCTCAGTTGACGATGCAATCAACATTGCACTTCACTTCATTCTACAACATCTGGACAATCGGAACACCTACGCAAGACTCCTATTTGTGGATTACAGCTCTGCCTTTAACACCATCATCCCCGACCTCCTCCACAGCAAACTGACCCATCTGAACATTCACCCCCTCCTCTGCTCATGGATTACAGACTTCCTCACCAACAGGACTCAGTACGTCAGGCTGGGCCCACAGCTCTCACAGCCCCGCACAGTTAACACCGGTGGCCCCCAGGGTTGTGTGCTGTCCCCCCTGTTCTTCTCCCTGTACACCAATGACTGCACATCTGGAGACCCTTCTGTCAAAACCATCAAAGATGTGGACGACACCACCATAATAGGCCTCATCTCCAACAACGACGAGTCAGCCTACCACAGAGAGGTCAGTCTCCTGGAGTCCTGGTGTGCAGTCAGTAACCTGGAGCTTAACATCAACAAAACAGTGGAGATGATAGTGGACTTCCGCAAAAAGCCCCCGACTCATCCTCCTCTGGTCATTAACAACTCATCCGTTACTGTGGTAGAGCACAGAGTTCCTGGGCACAACCATCACCAACACACTCAAATGGGACAATAACATCTCCCGAAAGGCCAGCAGTGCCTGTTTTTCCTCCGCCGCCTGAAAGGACTACAGGTCAATCCCCCCCATCATGGTACAATTCTACAGAGCGGTCATTGAGAGTGTGCTAACATCCTCCCTCACGGTCTTGTTTGCCTCTGCGTCAGCCCACGCAAAAGCCAGGCTACAAAGAGTCGTCCGGGCAGCAGAGCGGATCATCGGCTGCCCCCTGCCCCCCCATCATGGACCTCCACAGCTCCACGACCATTAACAGAGCTGTGAAGATTGCAGACGACCCTTCTCATCCTGCCAATAGTCTGTTTAATCTTCTCCACTCTGGACAGCGGTACAGGGCTATTATGTCCAAAACATCACGCCACCTCCACAGTTTTTCCCCCCAAGCAATATCCCTCCTAAATAACTCTTAAACTTGGACTCCATTGCACTTTAATTTTATTTAACACTGCACTATCTCCATTCCTATTAATTTATTGCTCATAATGGTACTGTTTGTCCTTGTATAGTGTTTTTGTCTTTGTTTTTGTCTTTCTGTTTTACTGTGTGTTGCCTGCATGGAGAAGACCAAATCAAATTCCTAGTATCTGTATACATGGCAAAATAAAGTTGAATTGAATTGAATTTTGGACAAAAGCATCTGCTAAATGCCCTCAATGTAAGTGTAAATGTAAATGTATGTGTAGTAGATGCTTCTGCCACATGCCACCTTAGCGGCTTTTGCTGGGGCCCTCTGACACAGGACACAGGTTCAGGTTGCGTCTGAAGAATGCATTTATTGGAGATGGCAAGATGGTATTTGCAAGCAGGTGTAATGTGCTGTCATGACATTGGCTCTCTCCTGAGTGTGTGTAGTGATAGCTGGTTTATCTTGGGTGCTCTGCACAACAGGTGTGCAGCCCCACCCAGTCTAGTCAGTCTGACTCAGGCCAGGTGTGGCTTTAAACCAGGTATTAACCACACACACATGAAAACATTGTAAACGGACAGGGTCATCAAAATAAAAACTTAACGTGTGTGTGTGTGTGTGCGTGTGCGTGCACGTGTGATTGTCGTTGACCAAGATGAATCGGAATGCTTCTTTTTGTATTTTTTTTGTTTTTCCAGTCTTTCCTGAAGTTGTTCTATTTTCTTCTTTCTTTTATTTGTTTCTTCTCCTCCACATGTTGCCTACAAACACAATCAATAAATGAGTGAGAAATTGATATGATGGAAACAAGAAAAAAAACACGGGAAAAATTATGAAAGAAGTCAGGGCTCTATACATACACTCTGTAGGTAAAAGGTTCTGAGAAAAAAGTAATCTGGTGGATGGTTTCCAAAACAGCCATCAACAGGATTATTTTTCAGATCGTAAAACTATCACATGCAACCAGGGGTGGACTGAACATCGGGAGCACCGGGACAATTCCCGGTGGGCCGACCGATCTGTGGGCAGAGAAGGATTCATATTTTAGAATAAGGGAAAATGATGAAGCCATAGAATGACCACTGCTGGCGCCCCTCTTCCGGCCTATTGGTCTATTCCTCTAGCCCCCGTCCCTGGCCCCACCCCCCAAACTCATACATGCTTGCTGCTACACCCTCGCCAGACAGAGAGAGAGAAAGACAGCGAGTGGCTGTTGGTTTTCGCGGGGGACTGAAGTCGCGTTGTTCATTGTCACGTTTAATAATAATAGTTATTATTAATATAATATTAAAATTTAGTTTGCTTGATGAAGGACATCTGCAGAGCCGGCAGAGCCAATAAGCGAGCGTTGCAGTGACATAGGGCCCCGTGAGAAGCAGAAGGCCCTCTAGAGAGAGGGGGGGAAAAATTCACACAAAAAAGTAACGAAGAATAAAATAAAGATAAATACAGCACATTAAGCATCATAGCGGTTATTAATTGAGTTGTTTATGCCTGTATCGGCACCACAGGAGGGCATTAGCCTACATTAGCCTTAGCCAAGCTATCTTGTGTTAACTATGCTGCAGTTGCTAACATGCTAACGCGCATCACATCAACTTTTACAAACTGCATACAATTGGTATAGTATTAAAATACACACACATGCATTTATTTAATGTAGATTGCAATAAGTCCTCATTCAGGTGGTAAAACTGCATTAACCGACTATAGGCAAGGCAAGGCAAGGCAAGGCAGCTTTATTTATATAGCGCATTTCATACACAATGGCAACTCAATGCGCTTTACATAAAACAAGAATTGAAATAAAATTTCAAAAAAACCAGCACATCGGACAGGAGCCGCACTGGAGCTTCAGGTCAGTTGAAGTCTGGGAAGGCGGGCCTGCCAGGGCGAGGGTGTGCAGCAGGCCACAAAGGACAATGCAGCGGAGGTACATGGCTGGACTCTTTCACTCTCTATTGAGCTCAGTCTGGAAATGTATGAACAGGTAGTGAGGATGGCTCTCTTTTTATTTGCTTGATGAAGGACATCTGCATGATGCAATGGATCACATGTAGCCTTCTAACCGGACCTCATCGCATCATATCCTTACTGTAATAACATTCTAATGCAAACAGCAAGACAAACGTATCCAGCAGTGCCAGCACAGACGTCAGATGTTACATGAAACCTGGAATTGAGTCGGCTTTGAATAAAACTTAATAAGTAGTGTAACAGTAATAGAAGTAATGCTGCTTGAGGACATATGCGCCGAGGCAGACTCCACTTTGACGGTGAACATGGGAAAGATATTGCTTTTATGTTATCGTTTTCATTTTTTAAGACAGATAAATAAGAACATTCTAGAAAAAAGTTGGTTGAAAAAGTTGGACAACTTGTGACAATTTACAAAATACAAATCCTACCCAGTAGTCTGTTCACATTTCTGTATCTATATTTCATGTTTCTGTTATACACAGAGAAATATGTATTGTCTTTATTATTATTATTATTATTATTATTATTATTATTATTATTATTAATATTAAAGCACAATAGATAGAAAAATTTGGATTGATACAAGCGGCTCCCTTGTAGCCCTCATCCACTGCCTTCATGGTCAACAAGTACTCATTCCAGCTTCAATAAAAAGCCAAATCCAAGCGACTTACAAGAAGTACATTTGTCATTAGAAAGTAAAACAACAGTGTACAACAAGGATTTCAATAGAACAAGTTTCTAGGTGATAGAAAGTAGGCGATGCTGATAATCTGCACACAGTTGGCTTCGCTTCAATAGTACATTTGTGAAAAGTGCAGCTGGACTAAACGTTTAGTTTTTTTGTTTGCCCAATGAATACATAGGCCTATACGAAGGTGTTTTATTGAGAAACTTTGCCTATTTTAAAATGGTGTTCAGAATGATAACGAGACAGGTTGGTGGTATTGAAGGAAAAGTCTGGTGTTCTCAGATATTTATAATTTTTTAGTTGACATAATTTGCAATAGTTTGTGAGACTATTCTCTGTAAATGAAAGCATGGTTTAATTAAAAGTACTTATGTGACTTTGTAGCAGGGGTGGACTGAACATTGGGAGCACCGGGACAATTCCCGGCGGGCCGACCGATCTGTGGGCCGAGAAGGATTCATATTTTTTCAAAGTAGAATAAGGGAAAATTATGAAGCCATAGAATGACCACTGCTGGCGCCCCTCTTCCGGCCTATTGGTCTATTCCTCTAGCCCCCGTCCCTGGCCCCACCCCCGGCCCAAACTCATACGTGCTTGCTGCTACACCCTCGCCAGACAGAGAGAGAGAAAGACAGCGAGTGGCTGTTGGTTTGCGCGGGGGACTGAAGTTGTGTCGTTCATTGTCACTTTTAATAATAATTATAATTATATATGTATGTGTGTACAACAGAAATATAAAATATAGATTCAGAAATACGAAAAAACAGACTACTGGGTAGGATTTGTGTTTTGTAAATTGTCACAAGTTGTCCAACTTTCTCACAATGGTCAATACGCCAACCATTGTAAATGTGTAGATATAGTTGATAATGTTTAGAATGTTCTTATTTATCTGTCTTAAAAAATGAATATGAAAACAATAACATAAAAGCAATATCTTTCCCTTGTTCACCCTCAAAGTGTAGTCTGCCTCGGCGCATATGTCCTAAAGCAGCATTACTTCTATTACTGTTACACTACTTATTAGAAATTTGACTCAATTCCAGGTTTCATGTGACATCTGACGTCTGTGCTGGCACTGCTGGATACGTTTGTCTTGCTGTTTGTATTAGAAAGTTATTAAGGATATGATGCGATGAGGTCCGGTTAGAAGGCTACATGTGATCCATTGCATCATGCAGATGTCCTTCATTAAGCAAATCAAAAGAGAGCCATCCTCACTACCTGTTCACACATTTCCAGACGGAGCTTAATAGAGAAAAGAGTCCAGCCATGTACCTCCGCTGCAATGGGTAAAACACAATAAAACAAATAAAGTGAATAAAATAAAGTGGATTAATAAAATGTATACAAATATGATTAAATAAAAGCCTGTGTAAAAAGAGTACATTTAGGGACCCGAGCAGCAAATGGATAATCCCCTTAGGCCTAATAGTAAAATAGGATCTTGGGACCACAAGTCAGCAGCTTAATAGACTGAAATGTGTTAAAAGAGTCAATTACATCTAGAAAATCAGTAGAAATTATGTTTTTTACTCGCTAAAATGGAGTAGGCCTAATGGTTTTTACATTTTAACATTCGCCTCTTGCATTTGTAGGCCTACCTTTTTTGGTGTAATGACCTACAAGTGTTAGGCTATGTTTTTTTTTCTGGGGTGGCATAATGTCTGTCCTAACGCGGCTATAGTAGGACTGATGGATCCGATATTTAGATAGAGAGGGTTATAGGTTAGAGATGATTAAGTGTAGGTAGGCCTATTCGGTAAGAGATGGTTACGTTTCCGTGTTAGGTTAGTGGTGCTTAAATTTAGGGATTATATTAGAGATGGTTGGGATTTGGTAGTAGGTTAGAGATGGTTTGGATGTTGGAAGTTGTTTAGATATTAGGTGAGTTTTCTCTGGTTCAGGATGGTCTCACAAAGTAGCGAGGTCGGGAATCAATGTAACACAAGGTAGTATCATTTGGAGAGATTGCGTGAACGAGAGAAGATGCAGACAGTTAACATGACCTGGCTCTTTGCTTAGAGCCGGGGAGCGCTTAATCATGGGCGTAGGGGGCAGATATCAATCGTCATCCTTGACAATAACAAGATATGCTGCCCTAGCACTTTTGGCAATAACATGAAGCAACTATTTGCGTACAAGCCACATGTCAATATTTGCGAAAGGTGCAGCTGAAACAGCTCAGAGACAACTTTTAGGGCAGAGTTAACCATTTATTTTTATTTAGATCATGAATGATGAAAACCCTTCAACACTTGAAAAAACGAGCCCGTCTCCAGTGTATGGAGTTGAGTGTGGCTTCATTATATTAAAAAACGGTCCACTACAATTCGTAACTTTTTGATTATTCTACCACTACGCTAATTCATTCACTGCACTGAAAGCACCCCCCCACACACACACGTGTTCTTGCGCTCTCTCTCATACCCACCAGTGTCTCCAGTAGTCCTCCACCAACTTACTTTTAATTTTCGCTGGACTGCATGGAGGCGGTTATTCGTGTCGGTCTTGGTGTGAAAGGTTTGAACGCGAATATTCGTCAACGAATATTCTGCTTTTTCGTTTCGTCCCGGTGTGTAAAGGCCTTACCCCGGATTTCCACCGGGGACGTCAGCGTCGCGTTACGGCTGCGTCGCGGTCACCGCTGGTGATCGCTGCCACTCTAGTCAATGAAAGCATTTCCACCGGGCGCGCTGCGGAGCGTCTCAGCAGCATCCCAGGAGCGGCGCGCGCAACCGTAACGCTATCATTACGCAGCGTTCTATTTTTGACGCGAGCCGCTGCTGAACCGCGTCAATTTAAACAGAGCAGACCGACCGGGCAGGGAAGTGAAATAGTAAAAGCCATAGAGCATCCGGTCAATTTTCAAAGTAAAAACACCCTCCCGATCGAACACGGCCACAAATCGTTGTCGTTTATAACTGACTTTGTCTATAGGCTACAGCACAACACATTAGGACATAACAATAAACACTAAATACAATTAAACCAGACAAAAAAGTAAACATTTACTATATAGCCTACCAACTCATGGTAGAAGCACACAAATCTAGGAAAAACGACCAAATCAACAGCAAATCAACTTCTGACAGACAAAGCAACTGCAAGTCAACTTCGGAAAGGCAAAGTAACCTTTTATTTGTTTGTTCTATTTTGACATCCACAAATTATCGCGTGGTCTCCTGATTCTCGCGTGGTCTTGTAGTTCTCACGTGATCCCGCGAATCCAGCCACTACGCTGCCGTAACGAGTCCGGTGGAAATTGACGCAGGGCAGAGGACGCAGCCGTAACGCGACGCTGACGTCCCCGGTGAAAATCCGGGGTTAAGGTGAGCAAGAATCAAATGCACAGCGATGGAAAGTAAAATATCTCCCCCTGCTGGTCGCATTCCGCTCTCCACACCAGTGTATAGTTCTGGACGGTCTAGCCTACTTCCGTATCAAATATGGAGGGATTTTACTGAATCATTTTTAAATAAGACATTTTATTATGCCTATGCCATTATGTTATATTGCACTGTTTTTAGTTTAACCTAAAATAAAATAACATTAAAAGAACATTTCAATAGTATACATTAAACTCCCTCGATATTTGGGAGTAGACCATCCAGAACTAGCCTATATTACACTGGTTTCATCTGCTAACCTTTGAAGGAAAGGTTTTTATGTTAGGTTAAACTTGAAAAAAAGATGCCTTCTTTATGACCATCACTGAGTCCAATCCAATGCGGCCTTTGGTTTGGATCAAAGTTCTGTCAGGTCTAGCGGTGCAGGTCCCAAATTGACCCAAATGGAGGAGACGGCAGGCACAGGAACTGAATACTCTACTTCTTAATTCTAAAACACACTTACAATACTCGGGAGTGCAGGACAACAGAAGAACACTAGAACTAACACGAATAATGACAACTGAATTGAAAACCAGGGCTAACATAGAAACAGAGCTAATGAGGGAATCGGGAACAGGTGAGTCACAGAGGGAGCAGATACACTGGAGAAAACACAAGGGGCAGGACAGGGCTGACAAGGCTGATTTAGGACAGGTGAGTGGGTGGCAAGGAGGGAAAAGTGGAGGGTGTGCCATTCTCAATCAGCCTGACAATGAAGTTATTTTCATTGTTGTTATGGATAGACAATTCTAACTTAGTGGCATATGCATATACATTGAAATGTGATTTCTATGGCTAGGACCTGCAGTTTCTAAAAGGAATTAAGACTGGTTAGAGATGGTTGATTGCACCTGTGTTGCAAGTAGACCGTCCAGAACTGTACACTGGTGTGTGGAGAGCGGAACGCAATCAGCAGGGGGAGCTATTTTACTTTCCATCGCTGTGCATTTGATTCTTGTTCATCTTAGTCTGTAACTTGTAATATTTGATGTTGATGCATTGCTAAAAGTATCTCAAAGCAATATTCATTCATCCGCTGAACACTTTCAACTAACCCAATCTAAATAACAATAAATGGTTAACCCTGTCCTAAAAGTTGTCTCTGAGCTGTTTCAGCTGCACCTTTCACAAATGTCCCATGACACGTGGCTTGTGCACAATATCAGCAGGGGAGACTAAACGGACGCAGCTGACACCCCGCCAGAGCCAAGTCAAACCTATCTCTAACCTACCTAATATCTAAACTTACTGTCTCTCTCACCTAATATCTAAACCGCCTTACCAACACGAACCTAAACATAACCATCTCTAACCGAATACCTAAACTTAATCATCTCTAACCTGATACCTAAACATAACCCTCTCTGCCGCCGACTTTTGGTCCCAAGATCCTATTTAACTATTAGGCCTAAGGGGATTATCCATTTGCTGCTCGGGTCCCTAAATGTACTCTTTTTACACAGGCTTTTATTTGATCATATGTGTATACATTTTATTAATCCACTTTATTGTATTCACTTTATTTGTTTTATTGTGTTTTACCCATTGCAGCGGAGGTACATGGCTGGCCTCTTTTATTCTCTATTAAGCTCCGTCTGGAAATGTATGAACAGGTAGTGAGGATGGCTCTCTTTTTATTTGCTTAATGAAGGACATCTGTCACAACTTCAGCCAGGCTTTAGTTTTTACTCTGTCTGTTTCCTGTTTTGCTATCTCATGTCATTTCAGATTCTGCCAGTCCCCCTGCTTTGCATTACCTGCTGATGTCATTCACCTAGCCTGCCCCACCCCCATACTCACCTGCTTCTCATCAGCTAATCAGCCCCTCAGTATATGTACCGGTCCATTTCCCACAGTTCTTTGCCAGATTGTTCTATATGTTCGCACTAGACTCTCCAGCTTTCTTCTCCCGTTGCCGACCCTCGCCTGGATCTCGTCTGCCTCCCCTGCCTTGCCCCTCGCCTGGATCTCGTCTGCCTCTCCTGCCTTGCCCCTCGCCTGGATCTCGTCTGCCTCCCCTGCCTTGCCCCTCGCCTGGATCTCGTTTACCTCTCCTGCCTGCCCCTTGTCGGATTTGTTTGCTTCGCAGATTGACTACCTGGTTTGACCTCTGCTTGAGAATAAACTCTGTTTCTTCACCTGAACTGTTTTCCTGTGTCGTGCTATTGGGTTCTTGTCTTGTATTGTCTTTTTGTGAAAACCCTGACAGACATCTGCATAATGCAATGGATCACATGTAGCCTTCTAACCGGACCTTATCACATCATATCCTTAATAACATTCTAATACAAACGGCAAGACAAACGTATCCAGCAGTGCCAGCACAGATGTCAGATGTCACATGAAACCTGGAATTGAGTCGGATTTGAATAAAACTTAAGTAGTGTAACAGTAATAGAAGTAATGCTGCTTTAGGACATATGCACCGAGGCAGACTCCACTTTGAGGGTGAACATGGGAAAGATATTGCTTTTATGTTAATGTTTTAATATTCATTTTTTTAAGACAGATAAATAAGAACATTCTAACATTATTAAATATGTTATTATTATTTTATTATCATTATTATTATTATTATTATTATTATTACAAGTGACAATGAACGACACGACTTCAGTCCCCCGCGCAAACCAACAGCCACCCGCTGTGTTTCTCTCTCTCTGTCTGGCGACGGTGTAGCAGCAAGCATGTATGAGTTTGGGCGGGGGGTGGGGTCAGGGACGGGGGCTAAAGAGTAGCAGGTCTAATGGCTTTTATTTTTTCACATTCGCCTCTCATGTGTAGGCCGTTGTAATCCTAGTTTTTTGGTGTAATGGCCTACAAGTGTTAGGCTATGTTGTGTTTCTGTGGTGGCATAATGTCTGTCCTACTATAACGCGGCTATAGTAGGACTGCTGGATCCGAGATTTAGATAGAGTTATAGGTTAGAGATGATTAAGTTTAGGTAGGCCTATTCGGTAAGAAATGTTTACGTTTCGGTGTTATGTTAGTGGTGCTTAAATTTAGGGATTATATTAGAGATGGTTAGGATTAGGTATACAGGTTAGAGATGGTTAAGTTGTTTAGATATTAGGTGAGTTTTCTCTGGTTCAGGATGGTCTCACAAAGCAGCGAGCTCGGGAATCAATGTAACACAAGGCAGTATCATTTGGAGAGATTCAAAGTTGATTCAGATACATAAAGCATATATACAGTTGCGTGAACGAGAGAAGATGCAGACAGTTAACATGACCTGGCTCTTTGCTTAGAGCCGGGGAGCGCATCCTTAATAATAACAAGATATGCTGACATAGCACTTTTGGCAATAACATGAAGCAAATAGTTGCGTACAAGCCACATGTCAATATATGCGAAAGGCGCTGCTGAAACAGATCAGAGCCAACTTTCAGGGCAGAGTTAACCATTTATTGTTTGATCATGAATGATGAAAACCCTTGAACACTTGAAATAACGAGCCCATCTCCTGTTTGAATGTGGCTTTATTATATTAAAAAACTTTAGCGAGATTAAAAACATAATTTTCAATAATATCTACTGATTTTCTGTAGATTTAATTGACTCGTTTAACATATTTCAGTCTATTGGTAGTGGTTGTGGATGAGGTGTCATATCCATCGTTGTTATTGATCTGTCTTAAAAAATGACTATGAAAACGATAACATAAAAGCAATATCTTTCCCATGTTCACCCTCAAAGTGGAGTCTGCCTAGTCGCGTATGTCCTAAAGCAGCATTACTTATATTACTGTAACACTACTTGTTATTATGTTTTATTCAAAGCTGACTCATTTCCAGGTTTCATGTGACATCTGACATCTGTGCTGGCACTGGTGCATACGTTTTTCTTGCTGTTTGCATTAGAAAGTTATTACAATAAGGATATGATGTGATAAGGTCCGGTTAGAAGGCTACATGTGATCCATTGCATCATGCAGATGTCCTTCATCAAGCAAATAAAAAGAGAGCCATCCTCACTACCTGTTCACACATTTCTAGACTGAGCTCAATAGAGAGTGAAAGAGTCCAGCCATGTACCTCCGCTGCATTGTCCTTTGTGGCCTGCTGCACGCCCTCGCCCTGGCAGGCCCGCCTTCCCAGCCTTCAACTGACCTGAAGCTCCAGTGCGGCTCCTGTCCGATGTTCTGGTTCAACCATGATGGCCGCTGCTACAAGTATGTTGGTAGCCGAATGACCTGGGCTGATGCGGAGCTCCACTGCCTGTCTTTTGACGCAAACCTGGTCTCTATCCATAACGAAGATGAAAATAACTTTGTTGTCAAGCTGATTGCGAACTTTGATCCAACCAACGGGAGACATTGGATTGGATTCAGTGATGATCATAAAGACAGCAGCTGGATGTGGAGCGACGGTTCCCGGAGAGACTTCTATGCTTGGCATAAGGGAGAGCCTAACAACTATCGTGGACCAGAAGGTTGTGTCCAGATCAACTTTTCTCTTCCATCTAAATGGAATGACGAGCGATGCAAACGTGTTTTTCCTTTTGTTTGTAAAGCTCGTAAAAGCTGTCCATAAAGTCGACATTGGTTTTTGTGTGTAAAAAACAACTGATGTTTATTTGAACCACAACCATAAAAATATGACCAATCAAGAGGACTTATTGTATCTTTTCACATTCAATTTAGAGATTATTGCAAACAAGTGGGGGATCAAACTGAATGTTTTCAGTTGTCATTAATTGTTTCTAATAGGCTTAAATTATAATAACTAATTATTATTATCAACACACTTATATATAGCTATATATAGCTTATTAAATGTGACTTACAAAGTGATTTACAGAAACAATTTAGGCCAAGAAAAACAAGAAGCAATGGGTAAAACAAAAGAAGCAGTGGGTACTGTGGGTGATGACAATGCTTCTGGTTGATTCAGGTTGTTAAATATTTACACATTTAGTCACACATTTAGTCTAAACATGAAGATTTGGTACCCAGTGAAGTTGATAGTTACCAACACACAAATATAATAAAGAATAATACGACGTCCGTTTAGTCTCCCCACTGATAATGTGCACAACCCACATGTCAATAGGACATTTGTGAAAGGTGCAGCTGAAACAGCTCAAAGCCAACTTTTAGGACCAGGTTAACCATTTAATGTTATTTAGATTTCAATTAAATATGCCTATCAAATTAGATCAAGTGTCAGTTAGAAACCATTCTAGCCTATCGGGTATGCTATTTTTCAGTTTCTCTTGTAACATTTTCTAAACACATCTCTGGGGCATGACAAAAATGTCATGACAAATGAATTTCCATGAATAAACTGACAAATGTCAGTCAATTCATGGAAGTAGCGTGCATAGTGTCCCAATCAACGTCTCTGGTCCGCAGGGCCCTTGCAGAGCCATGTATGTGGAGCAGCCTGCTGAAGAGACTCTTCCACAGAAAGAGCAAGGGTCCACTGGCGACCTGCTGGAGGCAGCACGACTAGCAGCACCTGATCTTACTCTGGTTGCCCTTCTGTCTTCTCCCATTCTCCATTATGAACCCCAAAAATGTACAAAATACACCAAAGCAGCAACAATTAAATATTGCTGCTACTGTATAGCAGCAACAACCACCACCACACTGTCAGGGTGAGACCATGCAGACCTCGCCAGCTGGCACATAGGCTACTATTGTTGTCTAAAAAGAGTATGTTTTATTTAAAAAATGTATTCATTTACAGATAAGTCACAAATGCCAATTATATCCACTAAAAAATACAAAAACATCTGAGAGCACCAGACTTTTCTTTCAATACCAACAAGTCTCGATACTAAGAGTTATCATTCTGAACACCATTTTAATAGAACCCATCAGTTTTATTCCCATGTATTGTTAGATATTGTTAGCTTAATAATTATTCAGCAGGATAAATATTTATCCATCGGGCAGACACAAAAAAAGTTGAAAGTTAAAAGTTAAAAGTTGATTTGTTTAGTCCAGCTGCGCTTTTCACAAATGTACTGTAGTGGTATGAGGCACCAGTAGCCTGGCAAGCCAGACCCACATCAGAAAGATGTAGGGTCTGGCACTGCTCCATTGGCAGTGTGGGCGGGATAAACGGTTGTCTTTCAAGTTCCCTCTGCACGCAATAGGATAGCGCTACAACCAATCAGAGCAACGAAGAAGGTGACGTAGTCAGAGCGACGGCTCTGACTACGTAATTAATCAAAACTCCGAATACATCTTTCTTTTCGAGGAAAGACTTCAGTGCCGTTCTTTGTTCTTTTCTCAAAGAAAATGTTAACTTCAAGTCTTGAAGAGTCGCGGCCAAAGGCGAGTTGAAAGACAGCTGTTCGCCAGCAGCGGCAGCCATTGTTTCCCTCTAACACGGAACCGTCGCAACTCTGTCGTCATGGTAGCCCGGCTTCCGACTCCGCCCCTCACGATGTGATTGGCCTGACAGATTTTCTGTTTCCAGCACCGAAAAACAACGAGGAAGGGCTAGACCCCCTGGCTGCTGCCGCTAGGGGCGTCTAGATTTCTAGGCTAGGCACCACTGCTATATTGAAGACTTCTGTTCCACCTTGCCCTCTCAGGCTAATCAGCCAATCATTGTTTCCGCAGAAAAGATAAAAGTAGGACATGTTTCCCACCCCCCTGACCTCTCGCTTCCTGCCTCTTCGGCCCGCCCAAATCCGGGTCGTTGTCTCCGCCGCATGCCACAGGGGGGACGGACCATTGGTCCGACATCCCATTAGTCCTACATCCCATTAGTCCGAAAATGAATCACTGAATAGGGATCCCATTAGTCCGACATCCCATTAGTTCGAAAAAAAGAGGCCCATTGGTCCGACGTCCCATTAGTCCGACCATACACAGTAGAGATGGATGGATGACTTGTAATTTTGCAGCATCATGTGTCTAAAAACAGGTTAGGGTTAGGGTTAGGGTAAGGGTTAGGGTTAGGGTTCATCCATTCATCCATGCATCTCTACATGTGTATCGTCGGACTAATGGGATGTCGGACCAATGGGCTTCTTTTTTTCGGACTAATGGTATGTCGGACTAATGGGATCTCTCCTCAATGGCTCATTTTCGGACTAATGGGATGTCGGACTAATGGGATGTCGGACCTATGATACGGAACCTGCCACAGGTAGGCACACCTTAGCATGCTGGTACAAGTATATACTTGTTAAAGTTTCATTTAATTCAAACGTAACCTCTTGATAGATCCGGCATCACCGATGCGGTCGAGGCAATGCACTGGGGTCGTTTACCGACGCTGACCTCATAGGTGAGTTATGGTGAGCTGCCGTTGCTAATTGTTGTTAGCCAGGTGCTAAGCCCCTTTCCGCTCCTCTCCCTCTAACAGTTTGCTGGTCATTGGGTATGTGGTGGTTGTCTTCCCTGCTGCGCCGACCCCTTTCACCCCTCTCCCTTTTTGGTAGGGACGCAAACCGACCGGACTGGAAACCGGCTAAATTGGACGCCAAAGCGAAGTAAGAACAGTGCTGAGTAATCCCGGCTAATTAGCCACGGCTCCCTCGCTAATTCGCTGCTGCTACTTCGCTGCTACTGCTACTTCGCTGCTGTTGCTTTGCCGGCTTGGTTCGGTGTCCTGGCGGCCGTTCCTGGTCGACCTGTGTCTTGCTGCTGGCCCTGATTTCTGCCGCTGCTGCACGTGGCGCGGTGTGTGTGTGGCTGCCGCTTGTGCTGGACATTACGAGCCCCATCGGGACTCTCAGCCACCTGTTCGGACTGTGTGTGTGGGTGTTTGCGTGTGTGTTTTAAACGTAATCCGCCAAGGTGTGGTGTAATTGTTTATTCTTATTAATGTTAGAATTTCTTTTGGTAATTTCTTACTAGTTTAGTTGCTTATTGTTTTGTTTGGGCAATTGGTTTATTTTGGGAGTGTATTGTAATAATTTAATTAGTGTGAATGCTCGAGCATTCACACTCTAGATATCTAGTCTTTATTATTTTTATTCTTCTTCCGAACGTTTTTTAGCACTCTTCTCCTTCTTCATACTTTCAGCTACAGAAACCATTCAAATATCAAAATGTTCAGATTTGTTACGACATTATGGCTATCTATTCAGATGTTTCATATCCTTTCAACTTTTCAAATTATTCTACTTTTTCCACCTTTATTTTTCCAATATAAATCAATGGGCGGACGCAAGGGCGTCACCAGCTTTTTGAAAGTGGGGGGGGACATATTTTGACGGGGGGGTTTGGGGCTCCTCCCGCCGAAAAATTTGAAAGAAGTAGATGCAATTTCCCACATTCTGGTGCATTTTAGTATGTTTTTAGATTTAGAATGATCTCCCTCTTTCATTGATTTTCCTTGGAGCTGGCATGGTCTGCAATTACTGACTACTATTATGTTCTGGTGTAATACACAGTAGTGTTGCACGGTGCACCAATACTTCAAAAGTACCGCGATTCTCTGGGGGGGGCGCGATCGTAACCCACCCGGCCCTACGACCGTTGGGGGGGGGCGGGGGGGTTGTGCGCGATCGTAACACACCCCGGACCTACGACCGACGGGGGGAGGCGCGCGATCATAACACACCCCGGACCGACGACCGACGGGGCGGGGGGTGGCGATTGTAACACACCGCCTCCGGTTAGGACAAATGACTTTTAAAAAAAAGAAATTATTATGACAGTCCTGGGCCGGCCCAAAGATGTGCATCGCCCGGTGGGCCGATGGCCAGTCCAGCCCTGGCTGCGGCGCCAGTGTGTTTTGCACTTCACACTGCCGCCGCAGCGCCGCGGTAAAGCACAACAATGTTATTCGAGTGTTTCTCCTCGTCCAGGAAAAGTATTGAAATCGCAATTCTCAACTTCGTATCGGTATCAGTATCGGTATCGAAGCGATAATTTTGGTATCCTGACAACACTAATACACAGAGGACTGAAGTGACTGTGTTCAGCGTTCAGTCTGTGTTTCTGAAGTCTATCGCTGTCGTTGACCCGACTCTCAACATAGGCGTGCTTCGGTGCATGTTTTGAATGCGTGCGTGATGCTGCTTTGTGTGTTAACAAAAACAGGAAAACGCGGAGTGGATTTCTATTTATATTGGTATTCCCCCTACTGATAAAGTGGAACGGATTTGATTGTGAAGCAATGGAGAGAGCGCTGGACTAGTAGACCAGTCATGCGCTAATATTTTTGATGGCAAATGTGGGGGGGTCCAAACGACTTTTTTGCAAGGGTGGGGGGGACGTGTCCCCCCCCAATTATATTATGGTGACGCCCATGGGCGGACGGCATTGCTTTACGTCGTAACTAATTCAAATTTCAACCGTTTCCCATCGTTCAAACAATTAAACGAATCTAGAGATTTGTATCTATCTAGCCGTGTTCACGAAATTTCGATAGCTGTTATACTTTTGTCTGTATCGCCGTTTTAGTTTCAAATCGTCATATTCTACCATTCGTCCCATTGTAACCGGCGGACCTTCCACTGTTTACTTCCACTGCTTTACGTCGTAACTAATTCAAATTTCAACCGTTTCCCATCATTCAAACAATTAAACGAATCTAGAGATTTGTATCTATCTAGCCGTGTTCACGAAATTCCGATAGCTCTTATATTTTTTTCTGTATCGCAGTTTTAGTTTCAAATCGTCATATTCTACCATTCGTCCCATTGTAACCGGCGGACCTTCCACTGTTTAAGACGTCGTAACTAATTCATTCACTTTTCAACCGTTAACCTTCATTCAAAAAATGTCACTAATCTACAGATTTGTATATACAATAATAACGATATCCAAACGAAATTTCGATAGCATTTATATTTATTCAGAATCACAGTTTAAGTTTTGGGTTCTCTTCAGTTGATCTCACAGTTACACATCGATTACACATTGATCTCTGACAGTTACACATCGTAGGCCTAACTAAATCAATTCTCAATCGTTTACCTTCGTTCAAAAAATGTCACAAATCGACAGACTTGTATATCCCATAATATCCAAACGAAATTTCGATAGCATTCATATTTATTAAGAGTTTCACAGTTTAACTGATTCCTTTTCAGTTGACTTCACGTTGACACTCGAGCGAGGGGACGTTCAGCAGTGTTGCCAGATTCGGCTGCTTTTTGAGGATCAGACAGTGTTGCCAGATTGGGCTGCTTTTTGAGGATCAGACAGTGTTGCCAGTTTGGGCTACCTTTTGAGGACGTTCAGACAGTGTTGCCAGATAGGGCTACTTTTTGAGGACGTTCAGCAGTGTTGTTACTACTTCAGTTCTACTTCAGCTATTAGTATTACTAATTCAGCTACTACTACAATTTCAACTACTTCTACTACTTTCAGCTACTTCTACTATTTCAGCTTCTACTACTACTTTCAGATTATTCTACATTTTCAGCTTCTTCTACTACTTTCAGATTCTTCTACTATTTCAGCTTCTACTACTACTTTCAGCTTCTTCTACTATTTCAGCTTCTACTACTACTTTCAGATTCTTCTACTATTTCAGCTTCTACTACTACTTTCAGCTTCTTCTACTATTTCAGCTTCTACTACTACTTTCAGATTCTTCTACTATTTCAGCTTCTACTACTACTTTCAGATTCTTCAGATCAATTAATTTTATATTTCTGCTTTACGCTTATCATTCAGCTTCCAGCATTCACACGCGTTTTCTGCAGGAAATGCATTTTCTAGTTTTCATTTGGGAGGGAAACTTCTTTATTTGAGCCCTCATTTACTTGTGTTAGAAATGGATTCATTAAGATTAATTGTTGAGTTAATATCTCTGGCCAGAGACTCTTTAATTTTCTTTTTCATTAGTGTGGTCGATTTCTGATTAATTCAATTTACCATTCCTTAGCCTATTAATTGATCATTCGTCAGCCTGTGTTGTGGGATATTGTTTGTTTTTCTCCAACTGTGCCCTGTTAACTGTGTTCTTATCTTTCCCTAGAGCTGGAGGCCGACGGTGGTGGTTCCCCCTGGGTGGTGGTCAAGGGCGACATCACCTTTTTGAGAGTGGGGGGGACATATTATGAGGGGGGGTCTGGGGGTCCTCCCCTAGAAAAATTTGAAAGAAGTAGATGCAATTTCCTAGCCTAGAACTCTAGACACCCCCTAGCGGCAGCAAATTTATTTGGCAGCTAGGTAGGTCTAGCACGGCTCCGTCGGCTTTTTGGTGCTGGAAACACAAAGTATGTCAGACCAATCACAGCGTGAGGGGCGGAGTCGAAAGCCGGGCTACCATGAAGACAGAGTTGCAACGGTTCCGTGTTAGAGGTAAACAATAGCTGCTGCTGCTGGCGAACGGCTGTCTTTCGACTCGTCTTTGGCTGCGACTCTTCAAGACTTGAAGTTAACATTTTCTTTGAGAAAAGAACAAAGAACGGCACTGAAGTCTTTCCTTGAAAATAAATATTTATTCTGAGTTTTGATTAATTACGTAGTCAGAGCCGTCGCTCTGACTACGTCACCTTCTTCGTTGCTCTGATTGGTTGTAGCGCTATCCTATTGCGTGCAGAGGGAACTTGAAAGACAACCGTTTATCCCGCCCACACTGCCAATGGAGCTGAGCCAGACCTTACATCTTTCTGCAATTTCCTGCATTCTGGTGCATTTTACCATGTTTCATTTTACCAAGTCCTTATGTCCATCTCGCCTGTCGAATAGTCAATGTTGGAGACCAGCAGGTTTCCTGGTAGGTTAGGCCAGTGGTTCTCAAATGGGGGTACTTGAAGGCACTCCAGGGGGTACGTGAGATTTATTTCCCCCCCCCCCCCCCCCCGCCGGTCGTAGGTCCGGGGTGGGTTACGATCGCGTGCACCCGCCCCCCCCCCTCCCCCACTTGCCTGAAAAAATATTTAACAGGGGGTACATCACTGAAAAAAGGTTGAGAACCACTCGGCTAGGCTACGTTTTAATTGTTTTGATGAAATTAGCAAGTTACCAATCTAACATGACCTGGCACTAATACGCTAAATATCTGAACTGAAAGAAAGCCTTTTCAGCTAAAGCTGGACATTTTGACAATGACTGTGTTCAGTCTGTGTTGCTGAAGTCTATCGCTGTCGTTGATCTGACTCTCAACATAGGCTTGCTTCGGTGCGTGATGCTGCTTTGTGTGTTAAAAAAACAGTAAAACGCGGAGTGGATTTTTATTTCTATGGGTATTCCCCCTACTGATAAAGTGGAACGGATTTGATTGTGAAGCAATGGAAAGAACGCTGGACTAGTAGACCAGTGATGCACTAATATTTTTGATGGTAAATGTGGGGGGGTCCAAACGACTTTTTTACAAGGGTGGGGGGGACGTGTCCCCCCCCCCCCCCCCCAATTATATTATGGTGACGCCCATGGTGGTGGTGGTCCCCTGTGTGCGTGTGATTCCCATTCAAGATTATTTTGTGTGCACATCACGTTTTTGCTGTGAGTGGGGTGCTCTCCTATTTCTTTTTGGACGTCACTTCCCCTTGTTGACTCCTCCAGCCGGTAAGCCTCAGCTTTTACCCCCTTCTTCAGTTGGGCTCCCTTCTCTATTATTTTTCCCGTGTCCCATACCTTGTGCTCATTTTAAACAATAAAGTTTTGTACATGATCATTGAACTCCGACTCCTACCCTCCCCGATTGAACGAACCTGTGTCCTTTTGTAATAGTTGGTAATTGACCTTTAATACGGGTCCTTGGGCCTTAACCCAAGGTGGCGTTGTCGGTAGTATAACAGAAAATATCTTTTTAACTTGGTAAATAACCCCTTGTGCTGCCACAGTACTAGTGTGCAGATTATCAGCATTGCCTACTATCTATCACCTAGAAACGTGTTCTATTGAAATCCTTGCTGTAATGACGGTGATGCATTGTTGTTTTACTTTCTACTGACAAATGTATGGCAGCGCTTGTGCGGCGGCCGTGGAGATCTCGTGCAGGAGAAAAGTTTGTCCGTGTTCATGTTTATGTTTTCGTGATCGGTGCCACTATAAAAATTCCTTACACCCGAGATGAACTGCTAAACATCAGAGCAACATCATCCCTTGGTTACCACCCCGATTTGCAGGGCTTTCATTCGGATATCCTCAGAAACTCCACGGATTGTAGCCCATACAAACACTCGAGAGCTCGCCCATGGAGGCTACTCCCTTGCAGCAGAGCGAGGGGTAATCGAGCCGGCTGCCGTCGCCGCTTGGAGAAGAAAGGGTTCCCTGCACCTTTACCTGGACTAGTACTGGCTAACGTGAGATCACTCAGCAACAAGCTGGATGAGCTCCAACTTCGGTTGAGGACGGAGAAGGACTATTCCCATATTGCTGCGTTCTGCTTTACGGAAACCTGGCTTCACTCCAATATTCCTGACACGGCGGTGAACCTGCCCGGCTATCAGCTCTTTAGAGCGGACCGCGATGCGACAGCCACCGGGAAAACAAAAGGCAGAGGTGTCTGCTTTTATGTGAGTAACGAGTGGTGCAGCGATTTAACAGTCATTGCTGAATTATGTTCCCCCGATCTGGAATTGCTGGCCATACACTGTAAACCTTTCTACTCGCCTAGGGAAATATCATCCATTATCCTTGCGTGCGTCTACGTTCAGCCACAGCTGACACAGCGCAGCAGCTTTTAGCTGATCAAATCACGGAAGTGGAGAATAAGTTCCTTAACTCCACTGTATTTGTCATGGGTGATTTCAACCACACTGATCTGAGATCTGAACTTCCGAAATACCATCAGTTGGTGCGCTGCGCCACCAGGGGAGAATGGACTCTTGATCATTGCTATTTTACCATCAAAGAGACATATCACGGTTGTGCGCGCGCCCCACTAGGCAAAGGCAATCATGCTGTGATTAAACTCATCCCCACATACAGGTCTCTACTCAAAAACAAAAAACGATCAAGAGGTCTGTACAGAAGTGGACACCCGCTGCAACTGAAACACTAAAAGCCTGCTTTGACATTACAGACTGGGCAACAAATTGGCATGCAATAACTTGTTGAGTATGCAGACACATGCTCGTCCTACGTCTACTTCTGTGAGGAACTCTGCATTCCCAGACAATCTGTTGTAATTTATGGAAAAAGTAAGCCATGGTTCAATAAGGAAGTAAGGCTACGGAGGAGAGAGGAGGCAGCCCACAGGAACGGAGACAAGGCTGCCTACACCAAGGCCAAATACGCACTCAGCAAAGCCATCCAGCATGCTAAGAGGCTGTATAAGGCCAGAATTGAACAGGTCGGGGATAGGAAAATCAGAGCTGTCTGGAAGGGCCTACAATCTGCCACGGGCTACAAAAAGCCCCCCACCAGCCTCCACCAAGGGTCCCCCCACTCCATCCCCCCCTACCCCCACCCCTGCCACCACCTCACCTGCTCCGCTGATCATCACGGAGCATGAGGTTCGGAGGCTCTTCAAAGGTCAGAACATCAGGAAAGTGTGTGGACCAGACATGGTGTCACCTGCTACCCTCAAGCACTGTGGCAGCGAGCTGGCCCCAGTGTTTATGGACATTTTAAATCAGTCATTAGAACTACGCCGAGTACCTGCCTGCTTCAAATCTGCTGTCATCATTGCAGTGCTGAAAAAGCCCAAGATCACCTGCTTGAATGACTACAGACCGGTCGCCCTCACCTCTGTAGTCATGAAAGCATTTGAACGCTTGGTCCTCTCTTATCTCAAAGCATCCACCGACCACCTCATGGACCCCCTTCAATTTGGATACAGACCCAACCGCTCAGTTGACGATGCAATCAACATTGCACTTCACTTCATTCTACAACATCTGGACAATCGGAACACCTACGCAAGACTCCTATTTGTGGATTACAGCTCTGCCTTTAACACCATCATCCCCGACCTCCTCCACAGCAAACTGACCCATCTGAACATTCACCCCCTCCTCTGCTCATGGATTACAGACTTCCTCACCAACAGGACTCAGTACGTCAGGCTGGGCCCACAGCTCTCACAGCCCCGCACAGTTAACACCAGTGGCCCCCAGGGTTGTGTGCTGTCCCCCCTGGTCTTCTCCCTGTACACCAATGACTGCACATCTGGAGACCCTTCTGTCAAAACCATCAAAGATGTGGACGACACCACCATAATAGGCCTCATCTCCAACAACGACGAGTCAGCCTACCACAGAGAGGTCAGTCTCCTGGAGTCCTGGTGTGCAGTCAGTAACCAGGGGCCTCATGTACAAAGCTTGCTTACGCACAAAAAAGCTGCGTAAGCCACTTCTCACGCAAACGTTCGGATGTACAAAGACTGACTTGACGTGAAAAAGTGCGGTTCTCCACGCAAACTAAATGCCTTGCTTACGCACATTTCTGCTGCATTTTGTCAGTTGGCGGCACATAGAGGCAATGCAGCGCAACAACATTAGGCTACGCGATCACGAGTCATGAAGTAATATTGCAGTATGGGGCTAGTAAAAAGTGGATTTGTACGTCGGGCTGCACTTCAATCATGCGTTATTGTTGTCGAGAGGCATAATGTGACACTGTTGTAGATATTAGGCTAAACTTAAACAGACACATAAAATTAAATTGTCAATATTGAATTAAAAGTAAATTAAAAGGAAGCCCAAGCTATATTATTTTCAGTGACGACTTGTTTATTAAACGTTACATATTTTCAGGGCCACGCATGACATCTGGCCTAATGGATCTCTCTCCACGCATGTGTCGTGAAATTCTTGACTGCAATATCATTTGATGTTGCGTGGAGTAAGCACAAGCCATTGTTACTTAAAATCAATCCATCAATGAACCAGTCGGACAACTTCTAATTATGTACATATTATTGACACCTTGGGTGTATGGGGACAACCTATCGTCAGCATGCATCCAAATCGAGAGGTTGACAATGGCAGTCTTGGCCTTGTTAGAAGATATTGCGAATGGTCGCATTCGAAATGAACGGGTGTCACGATGACGACTGGCTTATCAGCCGATTCAGATTTCCAAAAGCTATAGGCCTATCCTCTTTTTTGCAGAGATAGCCGGTTTTCCCAATGTAATCGGAGCGATCGACTGCACACACATTGCAATAAAGGCGCCATCTGAAGGGGAATATGCGTACGTGAATAGGACACTTTCATTCCTTAAACGTGCAAATAATCTGTGATGCCCAAATGCGCCTTACGAATATCGTGGCAAGGTGGCCTGGGTCAACCCATGATTCATTCGTCCTGACTAACAGCTCGGTTGGGAATAGGTTGGAGCCTGGCAGTGTGTGATGGGTGGCTAATTGGTAAAACACTTTAAAGCGAATTGACTTCAATCTATGTTGGGTATTATGCTGTAATTGTACCAATTCCCCCTTATGACCATGGCTGTTAACCCCCCTCGCCAACCCACTGACTGTCCGAGAGTAGAGATATAACAATATCCATGCACGCACTCGGTCAGTCGTGGAAAGAGCGATAGGGCAGCTCAAAAGCCGGTGGCGCTGCCTTGACCGGAGCAGGGGGATGCTGCTCTATTACCCTGAAAAGGTGTGCCGCATTATGCAGGCATGTGGGGTTCTGCACAATATTGCGCACAGGCACGGCGTGCCATTACACGAGGTAATGGCCCTCAGACGATCCAGACCCCGGACCAAACAATGCGCAGCCCAATGCAGAAGCCATTCGAACTCGGCAGCAGTTAATAGCAAGAATATAAAAAAGGTAAACGGAGACAACATTCATTTTTTAACTAGTTCTTTTAATGTTTCATTAATGTCTTTTAAGGCCCCAGTTATTTGTTGCAGCAGGTTGGAATTAATATCATTAATGCCCTTGATTCTCTTCCTTTCTCCATTATCTCCTTTCTCCTAACAAGCGCACTACTGCAGGCCTATTTATACTAATTAGCATATTAAATGAGGGAGGAGACAGGGCGGAGAGTCGGGCTCGTGCATGTGCGCTCAATTTCACGTCAATTGGGATGTACAAAGAGAATCTGCGCGAAATTGTGCTTACGCAAGGATTGATACATCCGGATTTATTTGTGCGCAGCAGCTTTCCAGATTTGGGCGTCCGCAAAGTTTTAGTAAGAAATCCACGCAAGTCGTAGTACATGAGGCCCCTGGAGCTTAACATCAACAAAACAGTGGAGATGATAGTGGACTTCCGCAAAAAGCCCCTGACTCATCCTCCTCTGGTCATTAACAACTCATCCGTTACTGTGGTAGAGCACTTTAAGTTCCTGGGCACAACCATCACCAACACACTCAAATGGGACAATAACATCTCCCGAAAGGCCAGCAGTGCCTGTTTTTCCTCCGCCGCCTGAAAGGACTACAGGTCAATCCCCCCCATCATGGTACAATTCTACAGAGCGGTCATTGAGAGTGTGCTAACATCCTCCCTCACGGTCTTGTTTGCCTCTGCGTCAGCCCGCGCAAAAGCCAGGCTACAAAGAGTCGTCCGGGCAGCAGAGCGGATCATCGGCTGCCCCCTTCCCCCCCCATCATGGACCTCCACAGCTCCACGACCATTAACAGAGCTGTGAAGATTGCAGACGACCCTTCTCATCCTGCCAATAGTCTGTTTAATCTTCTCCACTCCGGACAGCGGTACAGGGCTATTATGTCCAAAACATCACGCCACCTCCACAGTTTTTCCCCCCAAGCAATATCCCTCCTAAATAACTCTTAAACTTGGACTCCATTGCACTTTAATTTTATTTAACACTGCACTATCTCCATTCCTATTAATTTATTGCTCATAATGGTACTGTTTGTCCTTGTATAGTGTTTTTGTCTTTGTTTTTGTCTTTCTGTTTTACTGTGTGTTGCCTGCATGGAGAAGACCAAATCAAATTCCTAGTATCTGTATACATGGCAAAATAAAGTTGAATTGAATTGAATTTTGGACAAAAGCATCTGCTAAATGCCCTCAATGTAAGTGTAAATGTAAATGTATGTGTAGTAGATGCTTCTGCCACATGCCACCTTAGTGGCCTTTGCTGGGGCCCTCTGACACAGGACACAGGTTCAGGTTGCGTCTGAAGAATGCATTTATTGGAGATGGCAAGATGGTATTTGCGAGCAGGTGTAATGTGCTGTCATGACAGTGGCTCTCTCCTTAGTGTGTGTAGTGATAGCTGGTTTATCTTGGGTGCTCTGCACAACAGGTGTGCAGCCCCACCCAGTCTAGTCAGTCTGACTCAGGCCAGGTGTGGCTTTAAACCAGGTATTAACCACACACACATGAAAACATTGTAAACGGACAGGGTCATCAAAATAAAAACGTAATGTGTGTGTGTGTGTGCGTGTGCGTGCACGTGTGATTGTCGTTGACCAAGATGAATCGGAATGCTTCTTTTTGTATTTTTTTTGTTTTTCCAGTCTTTCCTGAAGTTGTTCTATTTTCTTCTTTCTTTTATTTGTTTCTTCTCCTCCACATGTTGCCTACAAACACAATCAATAAATGAGTGAGAAATTGATATGATGGAAACAAGAAAAAAAACACGGGAAAAATTATGAAAGAAGTCAGGGCTCTATACATACACTCTGTAGGTAAAAGGTCTGAGAAAAAAGTAATCTGGTGGATGGTTTCCAAAACAGCCATCAACAGGATTATTTTTCAGTTCGTAAAACTATCACATGCAACCAGGGGTGGACTGAACATCGGGAGCACCGGGACAATTCCCAGTGGGCCGACCGATCTGTGGGCAGAGAAGGATTCATATTTTTTCAAAGTAGAATAAGGGAAAATGATGAAGCCATAGAATGACCACTGCTAGCGCCCCTCTTCCGGCCTATTGGTCTATTCCTCTAGCCCCGTCCCTGGCCCCACCCCCCAAACTCATACATGCTTGCTGCTACACCCTCGCCAGACAGAGAGAGAGAAAGACAGCGAGTGGCTGTTGGTTTTCGCGGGGGACTGAAGTCGTGTCGTTCATTGTCACGTTTAATAATAATAGTTTGCTTGATGAAGGACATCTGCAGAGCCGGCAGAGCCAATAAGCGAGCGTTGCAGTGACATAGGGCCCCGTGAGAAGCAGAAGGCCCTCTAGAGAGAGGGGGGGAAAAATTCACACAAAAAAGTAACGAAGAATAAAATAAAGATAAATACAGCACATTAAGCATCATAGCGGTTATTAATTGAGTTGTTTATGCCTGTATCGGCACTACAGGAGGGCATTAGCCTACATTAGCCTTAGCCAAGCTATCTTGTGTTAACTATGCTGCAGTTGCTAACATGCTAACGCGCATCCACTGGCGAAGCCGGAGGGGTGGCTTGGGGTGACGAGCCACCCCTGAAATTCGATTGGCCACCCCAGGTGCCACCCCTGAATACTTGTCTACGAATACTTGTCCCGTTAACAATCGCGCAGCACCCCCCCCCCCCCCCCCCCCCCCTGAAATACCTTGGGCCACCCCCTGGCCACCCCAAGTAAAAAAGTCTAGATCCGCCACTGCGCGCATCACATCAACTTTTACAAACTGCATAAAATTGGTATAGTATTAAAATACACACACATACATTTATTTAATGTATATTGCAATAAGTCCTCATTCAGGTGGTAAAACTGCATTAACCGACAATACAGACATATCTGTATGTAAATGATTTACTACTGATCGTTATTATAAAATGTTACCCATGGGAATGATAGTCAATGATTAAGTTAATAAATGTAATGGCACAGGGGTCTTCTTCAATTTATGCTATCATTATCATTTAAGCCATTCTCTATCCATTATCTATCTAACATTATCTATGGAGCTGTGATGTTCACATCTGGCGTTATAAAGCATAACAGATCAATACAAATGTAGGCAGAAATAGGCCCAGTTTGGCCACTGCACTAAAGGGCTAACATTTATAACTTACTCTTCCCATCCCCTTTCCAGGAGCACTATTAAAGTACATGATTGGAAAAGGGTTATAGGTGCCAGTAAACACAGCTTTCAACACACAGATTTGGATCTAAATGTTCAATTAAGATTTTAGCTCATTCTTATTGTTGTTATTATTGATATTGTTGGTGGTGTTTTTTTTATATTATTGTTAACATTGTTTATTTGACATTTGAATGTTCTATTTATTATTTTTGTTATATTTAATTTAATTGTAATTTTATTTTATTACAATTTTATTTTATTCAATTTGTTTTAAAAATGTATATATTTATTTAATGTTCATTGATTTATAAGTATTTTGTAGTTTTTTGTCTGTTATCTTAACATCTTGTTTGGCTGTTATTAAAGGTTTATCTTTGGTCAATGATAATCACTTTATCAGTGTTTTTATTCAGCACTGAGTTCCTCAGTGTCTATTGGGTCTTGCACTACCATTCAGCTCAGTACCACTGGTGGCATCATATTTTTCCTGTTAGAATCATACTCCCCATAACCTGTTGGGAACTGCAGAAGATCAGCAAAGAGTCTACGAGTGCGAATTTTACAACTGGTACAGGTATAATTGAGAGAACACATAGGTCAACTAATTATATCAGAGGCTGAGACATCTACAACATGATTGGTTGCCTAAGAAAACACATCACCTGTACTCCACAAAAATGTGTTGGAGATACGCTAATTTCACAGCTCGCCAAAGAGGTCGATGATGTATGCACACATATGCCTCCATCAGTACATTCACCTAGACTAGAGTATAGGCTCAACCGTTAAACGATACAAAAGAACAATGCTAATAACCTCAGCAACCGAAGCGTACGTAGGGCAAGAATTGTCTGTGGTAGACACATCAACTCCGTTCGGGAATAGTCTTCTTATAGATGCCGCCACAAAAGCCGAGGTGAACGCTTTGCGACTAGTGACCATGCAGAACAGGATGGTATTAGACCAACTGACAGCCGTGCAGGGCGGGGTATGTGTTCTTGTCGGTACATCATGCTGCAAGTCTATTCCAGAAAATTATAAAGACGGCCATATCATCTCTCAAGCACTCCATAACCCAACTATGCTCCGCGACGGCACTCTGCTAGACAATGTAATCTGATGCTCAAGGTAATTTCTGGTGGTTTCTCAATTCCTGGCGACTTTGGCTGTTGTTGGCAGGAGTGGCTATCTTCATGATCCTAGGTCTGTTGTGTATCTGCTCCGTCTGCATCATGCCCTAAATAAGACGGTTGTTTACTCAAATGATAGGTCAATACGGTTACCATCACAAGACTTGGATGATCTTGCTACTAAAACAGCAAGATCCTGCTTACAATAATGTCTCTGATATGATTGACTCAGAACACGATGACGCCAGGGTTTAAATTTGTTTATTAAATTTGTTTATTAGAAGTGTTGCTTGCTATTCATTATCAGGAACTGCTTTTTGCATTATGGTCTGCCACTAGCTATGAAGATATGTCTTAAATCCTATCTGATGTGATGTATCCGATGTTCTCCTGTAACAGAACACAATATTTCCGGTATTTCCCTATTAAGAATGAACCCAATTATTTTGCCATTAAGTCAAACCATCTGATCATTGAGAGTTCAAGATTTTCAAACACACGTCAAACATAGTAGATATAATAGTCTTAATAGTTATAAGGTAGTTATTGTTTTTTCAACAGGTCTTACTTAAAAACAAGAGATGTTGCTTCTGTGCCATATGCATACCTGTCAAGTTTTGGATTTGAAAATAAGGGAAATTTTCCGGCGCCCGCCGCGAGCAGTCCTACCACCCCAACCAAGCTCCAGTATCCCTTACATTTTAAGACAGGTGTACAAGAAAGCTAAAATCACCACTTGTCAACCACTTATGAACTACAATTGGCTTTATGTACAGCTGCACTACTTCCTGAACTTCTGCCAGCTCCTTTGTTTCCTGTCTGCCATTGGACAAACTGATTAATTCAAGTGTGTCTGATTTATTGTTGTTGTCACTACTGAGGTCAGGCACACCTGGATTAATCAGTTTGTCCAATAATGCAGACAGGAAACAAAGGAGCTGGCTGAATTTCAGGAAGTAGTGCAGCTGTACATAAAGCCAATGATGGGCCTACCTTTGTTGACATTGACATGATGTGAACATTCATTATAGCCTAAATGAAAACACAAAAGGGTATTTATGAAAAACATTTATTTAAAAGGCTTGCATATGTTTCTGTTCATTTAACATTGCTTGTCTTTACATTTTATTTTCATTCCACACATTCTTTTCATTTCATATTGCTTTTCTTTTACAGTTTTTCTTTTCATTTCACATAACTTTACTTTATTTTTTTAGTGACATATTGTATGCATTTGTTGCAGACTTAGCATTCTTCAATACTGATTTGGAAGGAGTGTATTTGTGAGCTGGGTCAGTGTAGTTGATTTTACATGAGAGAAGAGCGCAAACAGTTTGGTTGTCTAATGATTGTGATGTATTATTCGCGCCAGTTCATTCGCACCAGTTCATCATCTGACGACACACACTAACTAACCTCGCGACAACTGCCACCTGCAGTACCTGTAGAAGGCTACTGCAGGTGGCAGTTATCGCGAGGTTAGTGACAGAGCTCAGATTGGGAATGTTTTTTGTTTTGTTTTTTACTTCGCCCAGGCCCGGGGAATTATTATTTTTAAAAAACGGAAAATACGGGTGATTTACGGGAAAATACTAATACGGGAGGAGGGCGGGAAAGCATCGTAAAATAAGGGACTTTCCCGGCCAAAACGGGATACTTGACAGGTATGGCCATATGTTGTGAGCGCACGACAGTCAGAGGGGGCCCTAACCAAATTTTGATTAGGGTCCCCAAAGGGCCAGGGCCGGCTCTGGTTACAACCTAAGGTGTACCGTCCTCCCTCCCGCTATAATATCATTAAAACATGATTTACCGTCCTTTCTTATTGTGTTGCCTACTGCACAGCCTGCACGTTGTTTATTGAATTTCTATGGGAGCCCAGCGTTATTCATTGACGTCCGAGACATATCCATCAAGAGAAATAGGGTGGCGCATTTGACAACCACACACCGTGGTGACATTGTCGCCACGCCCACTTTGGTTTTCCGCGCGAAACCGAGACTGTACCATTCTGAGAGGAGGGGACAGCAGTGACGATCGGCACATACTAACGCTCAGGTCGTCCGTATTATGAGTCTCCTCGTCCAAAACTACAAATGAATATAAGTTATGAATGCAGACATGCAGGAAATAAAGAAAGAGTAAATGAGTAAACGCCGGAGCGGAAACACACAACAACGCCTCACCCCCTCCCTTTACAGACGTGGACTTTGACCTGGGGTTGTTTTTAAACCCTCCAGAACCCATTCATTTTCCAGAACCACGGGGGGAACTTTATATATATACATATTTATTTTTTATTTTGTATCAAAATAGCCACACAACAATGACTCTGACATCCAAGGTAAGCGTTCAAGTGGCGCCGCAAATAATGGGTTTTGGCGAAAAAGTTGTGGCCAATGCTGCGCCCCCCCCCCCCAAAAAAAAAAAGTTTAAACAAACGTCCCTCAAAAGCGGTCCTGCTAACGTTAGCTTAACGTTCTGCTAACGTTAGCTTAAAGCTTAGCTTTGTTTGGTGAATGGCGGACACGTTGTTGTGGTGCGGGGTTTTGTTTTTATTTCCACGTCGACGTCGGTCGTCGTCTTTGTAACGTCTAGCGGCGGCGGCACCATCTTGGGTACCATAGGCCATTTAAACCTTGGACCTGGACGCCTCCCTTCCCTCTCCTCCTGGTGGTCGTGGGTGGTGGTGGGGTCGTGGGTGGATGGTGGCAGGAGGCCAGTGCTTTTAATGCCTCTTCTGTGTTGTTGTTGTTGTTGTTGTTTCTCCTCCAGACCTCGTGCTACAAGTCAAAGTTCATCACTGCTGAGCTGGCGAGTCTGTTCAGCCAGTCTGGCGACGAAGAGGAGTTCAAAGGGTTCAGTGATGATGAGGAGAAAGAGGTGGAGGTGGAGGAAGCCTCAAATGATAAGGTAGGAGGACTGTGGTCGCCTTGTAAGTGTTTGGTCTTTCTGTTTAATGTTGGACGTGTTGTTGTTGTTGTTCACAAGCGGGATGAGGGTTGTAAGCCTGTGTGTGTTTGTGGGTCATTTCCAGACTGTGGAGTCGGAGGACAGTGACATGGACACAGGCTTTTACTCTGATGATGAGGCAGCCCCGCCGAGGAGAAGTCTCTGTGTGGCTTTAAAGTATGTGTGTGTGTGTGTGTGTGTGTGTGTGTGTGTGTGTGTGTGTGTGCGCGTGCACATCTCCTGTGAGTTTTAAGATAGTTTTGAGTTGTGAAGAAGAATGTTATATATTTGTAATATTTAGGTGTGTGTGTGTGTGTGTATTCATAAATGTTTGATTCACATGAACAAGTGGTCCTTGTTCCTGTGTTGCTGCATGTGGAAAAACAAACCCCAAGAGAAATTTGCAACATCCACCCATAGTTCCACAGTTTAAAAACAAAAAAAACACTCATCTCTCCAGGTTCCCTTCAAAGAGAGTCCCCACACCCAAACAGGAGCTCCCTGAGAAGGAGAAGAAGGAGGTGAAGGTGAAGATGAATGCCAAGAAGAAGGAGCTGGTGGCGGGGGCAGCAACTCCTCTCAGGAGAACTAGTGCGAGGAAGAAACTGAAGGAGGTGGTGGTGAAGGCGGAGAAGAAGAACGAGGTGGTCCTGGTGGTGGCGGCGGCAGCACCTCCTCCTCTTCGCAGGGGAGCCAGAGAGCGGAAGAAACAGGAGGAGGCGGTGAAAGAAGAGGAGGAGGAGAAGAAGGTAGAGGAGGGGGGGGAGGAGGAGGCCCTGTGTCTGAGCTTAAGGAAACGGGACAAGAACATCATGGAGAATAAAGCCATGGTGAGTATCCCAAAAAAATATTATTTTCTGCTCTTCCAACAATCGAATGGTAATGGTAATTGATTGTGTATAAAGGCGCCAGTTTACTTAAGACAAGGGAAAGGAGTTTTGAAGGTTCCATCCTAATCCCAAATCCAACTGTCACCTGGGTTGTGTCACAGTAGCTACGCTAATTACTACTTTATATTAAAGAATAAAGAAAACTACAGTCTTTGGGGAGATGTTGGATGAGTTATTTTTTCAGTTTGTAGTACACTGCCTACGCAAATAAACATGACCACCAAGTCTAGATAAAGGCTGACGGCTGTACCTTTCGTTGGGGTGTTTCTACCTGCGTCTCCTCCACTGCATCATGACTGTGTCCCTCTGTGTCCAACTGTCCATTTAGCTCGCCCAGCTGTTTGCCGACCTGAGCACCATGGCGGAGCTGACGTCACACAACACGCCGCAGGTGAGCGTTGCCAGGCAACACCACAAGGTTCCACGATGGTGCTTTGTGAAGGGGAACCGTGGACCGCGACACTATAGAGTCGCCGCCCGCATTGGTCTGTGGCTCATTCAGCCACCAAGATGCTGACATTGTTTGACTTAGTTCCATTTCCTTTTATTTTTTGAAATACTTTTTCAGTTTACAGCTTTTATAAAGAACACACAAACAGTTCAGCATAGAGAAACATAAAGAGAAAAATCAGACAATCACCAATATATAGCTGCCAGACAATAGTTGAATTAAGCCATTGCAGGAAGTGCATTACAATTGCGCACGTTTTCTTTAACAGTTTGTGAATGGGCCCCATACTTTCATGAATCCGGTAGTTGACTTGGACTTAAAGAATCCGATTTTCTCCATATGCGCGCTTGTGACCGTGTGACAATGTTCCATGTCCAACAGAAGAGGAAGAGCTCTGTTGGCGAGAAGCCGAGCCCCCGCAAGCGCAGGCCAGAGCTGCAGGCCGGCTCAGAGAGACGCAACCCGTCCCGCAAGGCCCGCCCGCCGGAGCACTTTGGGGTAGAGGAGAAGCCTGTGTCCCCCGGGGGAGGTGGGCGTGGCCCCAGGATGGTCGACATCAGGAGGCTGGTGGAGGTATGTTTTCAGTAAGGCGGTATGGGGTAATTTGCATCAGGATATTTCTGCAATATCAATAGTTTTCCCAATATTCATATGAATTCAAAATACTTAAATTCTGTCCAAATGTTTGAGAAAGAGTTGGGGTGCTGGCTGTTGCTAAGAATAGTATCAATTCCTGGCATTGTAAGGCACTTTGGATACAAGCGCCCCCCCCCACATGGCGTGTGTGTGTGTATTGCGTTGAGTGTGAACTGAGGGTGGATCTGGTACAGGTGGATGAGGACGGCGTGAAGCGTGTCAAGAAGAGGCGGGTCAGCCAGGGCTCCAAGAGGGGGCAGTATGTGGTGTGCTCCGTGGACCAGATCACCAAGGAGGACCTGGACAACATCGCCTACCGGGCCAAAGACAAGATCTGGGACAAGGACCATGTGAGTCGCAGCTGCAACATGAATTACCCGGTTTGTCCAATGATGTTTGTATGGGAAAAACAGATCCCGGTCTCACTCTGGGAATTCCAGTCCCCCCCCCCCCCCCAGTGCAGGGGAGGGGGAGTTTTGTTTTGTCAAGCGGAAATCTGATCTGTTCTGTGTACCACCATGTAGTGGGCCTGGCTGATCAGGGTCTGTGGACCACCATGTAGTGGGCCTCGCTTATCAGGGTCTGTCTGTGTGGTTACCAGGGCAGCTCCTGTCACCAGTGTCGACAGAAGACCCTGGACACCAAGACGATGTGTCGCAGCGGGTACTGTGTGGGGGGCAAAGGTCAGTTCTGTGGGCCGTGTCTGAAGAACCGCTATGGAGAGGACGTCCGCGAAGTGCTGCTTGACCCGGTCAGTAAAACACCTGCTGCACACCTGCCCTGGTCCAATACTGCTACTGGGAAACTAATGGGTGTTGGGACTGAAATACTGGTGGTGTCTAGGGTTGCAGGGGCCTTCCCCTTAAACATTACTATTGTTGTATATATTGTAACATTAAACTATAGAAGAAACTTCAATCATTTCAATTGTTTACTTACGAATTATTCTTATTTCAATGGCACAAAATAAAAACACACTATTTTGTTTTATTTATATTTTTTGTCAGTTTTCATTTAATGGGTGATTTCAAAGAAGAATGTAAAGGTGACTTGTAGATTGCATGAAAGGCTTGGGGCTGTTCATGTTTTCTACAGGGTGACTTTATTTATGTTCTGTGAAGTCAGTGTAGGCCCACCTTACCATTTAAAGTGTACAGTTCTGTATAAAATACACTGTTGTTGATACTTTGCTTGCTATAACTGATGAAGGGCTGTATTTGAAATGCAAGTTCCTTGAGATGAAGCTGACTTCCGGAATACCTTCTCTCTACCTTCTCTCTACAGACGTGGTCGTGCCCCCTGTGCCGCGGCGTGTGCAACTGTAGCCTGTGTCGCAAGAGGGAGGGCCGCTGTGCCACAGGCATCCTGGTAGGACTGGCTCGCTACAACGGTCACGACAACGTTCACCAGTACCTGCAGAGGTAGGGTCACGTCCAGCACCGCCCACTTACCCGTTTCTATTTTCAAAGGCCCCCATCCCAGCGTTAATCCTGTGTCCCTGTGTTCAATGTTCAGTTATTTCTTGTTGTATGTCAAATTAATTTTTGAGTATTTTAAGTCTGCCGCAACAGAGAGAAGGCTGTAGTCATGGCTTCCATGTGGAGCTGCTAGCTGTCAATCTGGCGGCAAGTTCAGCGCTATTGGCCACTGTAAATGCCATTCAATATCCGAGACAAGCCCCTCCCTAGCTTTGTGTGTTTACCGGAAGTACGTAAATATGCAGAATCAAATGGCTCTGACTTCCTTTCCATGGCGCCTTTTTAAAGGGGTCTGCTTGCACCTTGGGAAGCTGACATGTAGACTGGAGCTTTATTGTTCACTCGGTGGTGACTTGCCTTTGGCGCCATCAAGTGGTTTCTAAAATAAGATGCAACAGAATAACACGTTTCGGTGCAATGCATCGAAAATACACGTGAGCCTCAGTGTTTTTCTATTATCAAATGCACAGTAAGGAGTCATTCTGGGAATTAAATTCTTGCAACAAGACACCTCCGTAATGAAATGTCAAATGGAGGAAACTGAAGGAGGAACTACACATGGACACGGTTAAATGGTTAAATACTTTGGGCGGATCTAGGAGCTTGATGGCACGTTTCAGCAGCAGCAGCAGATAAAACTAATGGACGTGAGTTGACTCTTGTTGTTTCTCGTCCACCACAGCATTCAGAAGGAGCTGCAGTAGAGGGAGGAGCTTTGGGAAGCTGGTAACCAGGGGAACCAACCCTGACTGATGTACAGAACTTGACCACTAATGTTTTTGTTATATGCACAAGTTGAGTGTTGTAAGTGCCGTTATGTCTCATCATGTTGGTCAATGTAATTGGCTATATAGATGCCTACACTGTAAATGTTTTTCATACTGTAAGAAGCAGGGATTTTTTTTTACTCTTAAAACTTGACTATAAGTTGTACTTTTTTCCCTTCTATAGTATGTTTTTTTTAATTTTTTTTAAACGATCCAATTGTTTACCGTTTATACATTTTTTAAGGTTTTAATAAAGTATAGCAGAGCCATACTAAGTGTCATATCATCACAGACTTTGTCTTGTCTTTTTAGTTTATACATATAAATATGTGACCTAAAGAAACATGCAAATGTATAGACTGAAGAAGAGGTGTATTGCCTGTGAATTTGTTCACAACTTGGGCATTGGGTCCATACTGTGAACACCAAAAGGCTGCTTTCATCTACCTGAGCCATGCTTCAGCTGACGTGTGGATGTTGCTGACTTCTTACTTCCTATAACGCACTTCATGTGTTCAAACACACTCCTATGACGACCATAGTCAGACGTGTGGCTTTAACTTCTTACTTCCTGTAACGCACTTCATGTGTTCAAACACAATACTATGACAACCATAGTCAGACGTGTGGCTTTAACTTCTGTTAACTTCCTGTTGGGGTATTGGTAATTACTGTATACATCCTTGATGATTTCCTAATTGGGGTCTCGACTGATCCTTGGTTTTACGCTGTGTCCAAGGTAGAATACTATCAATAGCAATAGAGCGAGTTTGAATCACATGAATCATGAAGCCACCTCAAAACCATTCCGATGCCCTTGCTCAAATGGCTATCATTCAACGTTTACATGAGTGGAACTACATGGAAAACATGCACTATATTATTGCAATGCAGTCCTTGGGGGGGGGGGGGGGAGTGACTTCAATTACAGCACCTGCATACTCACAGCCACAAGGATGTGCCACTGCTTCCATAGTTCAGTAGATAGTTAATAACATACTGCTATAGCTCATATACATATACGAGGGAAGACTTTTCATTTGTTTAAACTGCAGATGTGTGAGGAGCAACTAAAACGCTCTGAATCCTCGATCAGCATTTATGTTGTCTTATTTGTTAACAGCTGAAAGAGGGGCAGGTGACCAGGAAGAGACCCCCCCCCCCCCCCCCCCCCAGTTCCTGCAGATGCACTATCATCACTATTATCAGGACCCTGCTGAGAGATTATATACTATTAGAGAGACGGTAGGCGTGAGAGGACCAAGAGACAGGAAGTGAAAGCCAGAGTCCATGTATGTACAAAGAGATAAGCGGCCATTACGGCACTGCTGGGGTTGTGTTTGGGAAATCATTCAGGTCGCTCATTTAAATGTAATTTCACTCAACATTAACTCAACACTGCATGTCTTCATGATCAGATGCACAGTGCACGAATGCCAAACGATCAATGGACGATATAGGGCAGTTTTAGTCACTTTATTGTCAAGTGTTATGCAGGCAAAGTTGTTTTTTTCTATTTTTGAACTTGTCTTTGTTTTTTTTTAATTGACATAACACATCTGTACAAACTGATTTTTAAAAATATCAATAAACCAAAGCCTTTAAGGCTAATCTGGCAAAATCCCATTATCAAATGTCATGGAGATAAACATTTTAGAAAAAGATTTACAAATGAGATGTCACTATAAAATATCAACAAACAAAAAAAGAAATGAAAGAAGAAGTCGTCACACAAAATATTACCAAAATGACATCTAAATTTGTTCGGTATGAACCATTGTATTTTTTTTCAAAACAATCTATTTTTTTGCGTTCTTGTTTTATTTTCTCAAAAAAAAAAACATTATGGCGCACAGAGAAGAAAGAAATGGTCAGTCGTTATTAAAAAAAGAAAGAAGAAAAGCAGCACTACGGCGAAAAACAACCAACTGAAACATGCTGTATACACAACCTTAGGACCAACGAGCACGAGCACAACTCCAGCAAAAAGGCAAAGGTAACAAACCAAGGAATAATAATAATAACAATAATAATAATAATAATAATAATAAACATGTTTGGGGGCCCTGTTAATAAAGAAGCAGATGGTGTTTTTTGGGGGGAGGAGGGGGGGGTTATAAAATTAAATAGATACGATTATTTTTAATTGAATTTTTTTTTCCACGCACTGAACTAACAAGAACATCACCAGAAAAACGCGTCATAACATCCACATCGCTAAACAGGAACAAGCCCCCCCCACCCTCCCTCCATCCATCCCTTCCTCCCCCCCCACCCCCGACATATCTCCGTCTATCGGTCTGTCTGTTTCTCCACAGGCTCTCCACTGTCCCCACGGCACCAGGTCTGAGCCCAGGGTGTGTGTGTGTGTGTGTGTGTGTGTGTGTGTGTGTGTGTGTGTGTGTGTGTGTGTGTGTGCATCCCTTACCCTGAGTGTGGCTCAGCTGTGCGTGTGCGCGACACACAGTAGTCTCAGAGACACTGAGACTACATGGGAGGACGTAACAATTACAATTGTGCCATTTAATTATCGCTCACGCACACACACGCACGCGCACACACACACACACACACACACGTGCACTCTCCCTAGATGTATGCACACCGCCTCCAGGTCCACTTCCCGCGGTACTCCAGCTTGTGTTAAGGCATTGTCGTACTTTAGTCACGCACGTGGCCGGAGGTGGAAGCGGAGAGAGAGCACAAAACAGCACAAAACTAAACAAAAAAACAACACAACCCCCCCCCCCAGACCTTACTCCTCTTTTCCTTTTTCTTCTCCTTTCCCCCCCCCCCCCCCATCATCATCACCATGCAGCGACCATCAATCACGTATAAACCCACTTGCATAAAGTGATCGCGGATGTACAGCTTGGGGCCGGGTGTTACAACCCACCCCCACCGGAGGGGCCCCGGGTGTTACAACCCACCCCCACCGTGTTACAACCCACCCCCACCGGAGGGGCCCGGGTGTTACAACCCACCCCCCACCGGAGGGACCCGGGTGTTACAACCCACCCCCCAGCAGCCCACACCAAAAGGACCTGCTGTCGCACACACACCGTGTTGGCCTGCTGGGGCTGGCGGACTTGTTTTTGTAATTTTGTAATCAGATAATGAAGGAAAAAAAATAAATCATAAAAAATAAAAACAGCATACCCCCCCCCCCCTCCCACACGCGGCAATGTAAACATGATTTCACTAGGATTGTCGTTAATAGTATTGCTTTCACTACACAAACCAAGTTGTAGAAAGCTAGATTGTTTTTTTCGTTTTTTGTTTTTTTCTCTGTATAGAAACCTCTGTATCTCACGGCCAATGGGCCCTCATAGGAATGCATTATCATCTTATAAATCTTATCTTTTAATGTGCTTTTTTTCCTTCACTTCTCTAGACTTGTTTTTCTTTTTTTTCCTTTTAGACCCATGCCCTATTCTGATTTCTTTGCTTAAATAACAGTTTATCAGTTGACTGGTCTCTATGGAAACATCAATACCTGAACGGATTCAGAGGATCAAACTCAGAACTACTGAAACTTTTTTTTACCCAATTGTAGTCTGACCCTCTATGTGACCGCATGGGACTGTAGGAACACACACACGTCCACTCACTCAGTTTTAGACGTCCCATGTGCAAAAGGTATGTACATGTCTTCAATGTCTGTTGTGTAAAACCAACAACATTGCAAGTACAAATTCTACTAAACAACTAAAACAGTTTAATTAATTAATTCCTTCATTTTTAAAAATCAAGTCATTGTTAACTACATACAATTATCAGATTGAAATGTCAAATTAAATGGAAAAAAAAAAAATGCTTTAAATAAAATAATTAAAAGAAAATCCATTAATATTTCTACTCGCCATTTCTCTACCATACATATATATATATTTTATATTTCTTGTATATTTTCTACAGACCTTTTGCATATGGGAAGTGCACACATAACATCCCAAGACTGATTGACCCTCGGTAATATCCAAATGGTACCAGGCAGAGACCCCACACTGTGCATAGAGATAGATTCTGTTCATTGTAAAAAACAAACAAAAAAAGACGTCTCTTCATATTGGTGTTGTGTAGAATCTGGGGGGGGGTCTCCATTTTGTGTTGTGCTAGTTTTGGGAAATACCCATTACCCCACCACAGATAGAATGACCTCTTATACATCTCATTGTTTTACAAATCTCAAGCTCAACTCCCATCCCATAATACTTAGGCTAGATTTTGTTTAGTTGCTATTATTAATGTTAGGGGTTCACTTTTTTTAAACTCTGGAATTTGCACGTTTTAACTTCAGTCATCGTTTATGTTCTTTGTCTCTTTTTGAGTCCTCTTCCATTAAAATTTGCAAAATGAAAATATGAAAAATTCGCAAAAAGTCCCGCCCTTTCCAGTCCGGAAAAAAAATCTCTGCTGACACACTTTTTGATGACAAACAACACCCAGACAGACCAGTCCTTGGGGAGGGACGGGCAATTTTCGCATGTCTATTCAAACTCCTCCTCTTCCTCCTCGTCTTCCTCCAGGTGATTGGAGGCACTGGGCGTGGCTGGGTCCGAGTCCTGAGTGAGCGTTGCCACAGTGACGATGCGCGGCGGGCTGCCCAGGCCCTCGCCGCCGGCCTCCTCCTCCTCCTCCTCCATGTCTTCGGTGGTGATGATGGCCACCGAGGCGCCCGCCTTCTTGTTCTGGTGGGTCTTGATGTGCTTGGAGAGGTGGTCGCTGCGCATGAAGCGCTTGGAGCACTCGGGGCACTCGAAGCGCTTCTCGCCTGGAGAGGAGGAGTCAATGTTAAAGGTTAAAAGGGAGAGCGCGACAGTTGGTGGACAAATTAAACCGGAAGGGGAAAAAAAGAGGGAACATTAGGGTCCATATTTTACCACCAGGTGTGTATGTAGGTGATTAGTTATTACAAGCCATTCCATCCTTATCTATCCAGTGGTGACGTCACAAGTTTAAGTTTGAATCGTGCAACGAATAGTTATCTGAATGAGACTCCTGTCACTGTTTGCTTCATTGTCTCCTGCCGGCTGTCACTTAAAGGCAACTACAATGTGTATTTGTAATGGGAGGTTGAAACTGATATTGTTTTGTGTCAAAACATTACTGACAAGATCTACTCCAGCCTCACTCGATTTGCCTCATTGTATTTCAATGGTTCCAGCGTCTCTTATGCAATCCAATATATTTCTTACTCTGCTATGCGCTGTATTCCCCACATATTTAACACTAGTTTCTGTGTTCTCTTTCGCAAATTCTGCACTCTTCATTCATTCATTCATTCTTCATTTTTAAATCTTTATGACAGCATGTCTTAAAACTTTATCAAAGATGGCGTACAGAATTCAGTCTTTAAGAAGCAGGCAGGGGTTCGACATGTTATTCAGCCTACAGGCAGGGCTTTGAACATTGGGGATCATGGAACCCAGTACCTTTTGGGCAGGGAGTCGAAACGACACCGTAGCTACTATACTATCCCATGCGCTGGGTCGCAAGCGGCAGGGGTGTGTCCGAGGGTGGCATGTGCCCCCCCCCCAAAAAAAAATATTGATTGGCCGCCCCTACAAAATATGTCATATTAGGGCTGGACAATGTGGCCAAAATGTGGTAATTTAATCTGGTAATTAAATAAATAAATAGTCTATATAAAATAACCACATGGTAAAGCCTATGTTTGTATATTCCTGTGTGAATTAAGTATTTCATTTTATTTTTTTGTAATGCAGCCTTTAAAACCAGGAAAAGACAACACTTGCCATATCACAATATTACGATATCCAAAATCTAAGATGATATCTAGTCTTCTATCACGATATCGATATAATGTATCGATTTATTGCCCAGCCCTATGCCATGTATCACGCCCCTCTCTTGGGTTGGTTGTGCCTGTTTTTCTTTTAATTGGCTCCAGGTGTGTGGTGGTGGTTAATCGGCTCCAGGTGTGGGGACCTGGAGCATAAAAGGACTTGCTCCTGGAGTGTCTGGGCTTTCTCCTTTGGTCTCCAGCAGCCATTGTTTTGTTTTCTACAGCTCACCATTACACAGCCCATCCTGCACGACACTTTACTTATTACTTATACTTTACCACTCCACTTACACTGATTCTTTTTTTCAGTTGAACATTATTATTATTATGTTGAAGTTGATTATTTTGTTTAATGTTTGCCCTGTGTGGTATCCCCTTTGTTAAATTGCTGTGAACCCGGCAGTTGCAACAAATGTGGGTTCGTCTGGGATAAGGTAAGATTGTTGTTTTTTTCCAAGACAATAGCAGTAGTATTGTGTTGGTTATTGGTCTGAGCACTGCTTGGAAGTTTGTTAAAGAGTGAGCATTAGTAGCGTTCAGCTTTAGTGGATAGACCATATGGATGTTATTTTTTGCAAAATGAGATTTGGTTTGAATGGGATGTCATTTGTTTGTTTGTATTTTCTGTATTTCTTTGGTGCTGGTGGTGAGGGAGAGCTTTGGTCATCTGGACGTAATCGCCTTGATGTTCGGCTGGAGTTGGTGAGAACAGGACGTGTGTGTGTGTATACAAGGCAGAGAAGTTTAGGTAGGGAGGGAGGTTTCTGGTTTACCACCAGAGCTACGTGAACCCCCGCGTTAGGAAGTAGAAGCGCTTAATGCTGTTTGTTATTTTGATGTACTTTTCTTCTGTTGTATTTGTTTTTTATTTGTTATTTTTGGTGCATTGAACGCGAGGCCGCCACTGGGCATTTACCTGGTGGAAGAGATGCATGTGGTTTGTGGGCGCACTGAAGACTAGAATTGAGTTGTAAGTCAGGGGGAAGTTTGAGTTAAATGAGGGGCAGCGCTCTTGTAACGGGTAAGCAAACAGGTGCTCATGACTCAGGGCTGAGGAGGCATGGCTGGTGTGAGATTGTAATTGAATAGAAGGTTCCAGATTCCCAGTTTGATTTATATTTGTGATATTGAAACTTAATTGTGGATGAGTCTTTGGCAACTCCATCACATTCATTATTTGCACGGTTGAAAAAACAACAGTTGTTGAGCATTATGATATTGAGCTGGATGTGGTGCAGTCACAAGCAAAGAAACAGGAAGTTAAAGAGGAGTTGTAGGTTGAAGGGCATACTGCACGGTAAAGTTTCTTTCAGTAAGCCAGCAGAACAGTCAAGTGCCGCTACGGATTAGCCTCTGGGGCTTGTAGTGTTCCTGGTCTAAAAAAATATTGCAGTTCTAGTTTCTAGTTGACTTTCAGGCTCGAGAGCATTGTAATTGGAGAGATTGCATTGTTATCAGAGATTGCAGGAAGCAAACAGGAATGCGAACGCTTGAGGCTGATTGCAGAGTGCAAACTATCTGACACTAGAAATGTAGGCTTGTTCAGCTCCATCAGGGAGTGCACAGGGCCTACGTCTGACATGGCTGGCATGTGTGCTTACTGGCTGAGCTCAAGAAGCTTACATCGCTCTTAATGTTGTTTAAAGGAAAAAAGATGAGGCTGTTAAAGCAGCTGTTCTAAAGGCTTGTGAGCTAGTTCCAGTAGCATATAGACAGCGGTTTAGAAGTTAGGAAAAGAGTGGGACACAAACTCACGTTGAGGTTAGAGAATAATTTCAACTACCGGTGTATGGCTGTGGGGATGATTTGTCTAATTTGATTGTTTTGGAGCAATTTAAAAACATTGTCCCTGATCAAATTGCCACCTACATTATAGAGCACACGGTAAAAGCAGCCGCTGTGTTGGCAGGTTTGTACCGATTCACAAAGTTTAGTTTACCGACTGTCGACGCGAACGACATTCGGTAAACTAAACTTGTGTGAATCCGGCAATAGTCGTCCAAAACACGATCAAAATACTGGAAACATGTGAGCACGTGTCCTCCTCACCTGTGTGTGTCCTGCGGTGCCTCTGCAGCTCGTCGCTCCGGGTGAACCTCTTGCCGCAGAAGATCCAGTTGCAGACGAAGGGCCGCTCACCGGTGTGCCAGCGCAGGTGCGCCCGCAGGTGGGACGTCTTGCCGTACACCTTCCCACAGCCCTCCATGTGGCACACGTGCTGCTTTTTTTTGGAGGGGTCCCCGCTGTTCCTGCAACACACACATACACATATTGTGGTTAGCGGCATTCAGGTGTGTGCACATGTTTTTAACATTAGCCTTTTACTGCGTAGTGTAGTGTATGCGTACCTACTGTTATGCATCAACATCTTTCAGTGCATGCGCTACATGCACTTACAACGCTTGTGAAATTATGATAGTATATAAAAATGAATAATGGTAATAAATGCTATAATTTTTGTTGGAATAAAAAAGACAAATTACAGCAAGTCATTTTTTAATTGTTCCCTCAACGAAACAATTGAAGCAATTTTCCACTGTACTTTAACAAGCTTCTGATGAGATCGGAGAGAGCACTAGCGATCCCAGTGTAGTGTCAGTGTAGTGCCCTCTTTACAAACTAAAACCATGTCTGTTTGAAAGTGGATACCAACCACAAGACCAAATAGAAGATAAGAAGCCGAAAATAATAATAAACCCAAAGCATGACCCCCAACCGCCCTCAAGTAGCGCAAACAAACTGAGGCCTGTGTCTGTCTGCGTGTATCCTGACGTTATTCTGTATTACCTTCCCTCTCCATCGCGGCAGTTGGGACAGGAGCAGGCGACGCGCCGCAGCCTCTTGCTAGGCGGACCTTCCTGGTCCGACGAGTTCTGGACCGAACCCAGCTGGTCCGGACTCATGGAGGAGCCTGACGCCACGTTGCCCACGGTGACCGTCACAGGTGACGACTGAACTTTGACCCCCTCTTGAACCTGTGGTTGACCTAAGGGGATACATATCCAATGGGATGACCGATAGAGATGAGATTCAGGTGAAGTTCAGATGCTGTCATTAAGGGGACAACATCTGAAGGGGGAAAAGTGTACTGATATGAGTAGAGTTGACACTGGCATTTCTATATTACCCATGCTGATTTAGCTGCTGAATCATTTTACATTTTTTAATCATTGATGGAGATTGTATAACACCCATCTGGTAAGAAGTGAGTGTTTTTTTTTAAATTTAAAACAGGTCAATAGCAACCTATTGTCTATTGCACCCTCATGTATCCTGTGTAGCATATCCACCTGTGTATAGCATAGCTAGTTGGCATGTTGCTAACGCTTATTCTGGCCTGCTCCTTACCCTGGAGGCTGGTGATGGTGAGGGGCACCCCCTGCATTTGGACCCCAGCGCCCAGCCCGGCGATGCTGACCGTCTGCACCCCGGAGCCCGGGTTGATCTGAGCCGCGCTCAGCGTGAGAGGAGCCCCACCCAGGGACACGAGCCCTCCGCCCCCAACGCCCGCCCCGCCCCCCATGGGGGCAAGCGTCAGCTGCTGCTGCACCGTGGCCCCCAGGCCCCCCTGCAGCGACACCCCCCCAGGGAGCTGCAGCGTCTGCCAGGTGATCTGTCCGGAGGGCGACAGCGTTGGGGTGCGGATGAGAACTTGAGTGGGGTTCTGGAAGGCCTGGATGGGCTGCAGGGTCTGGATGTGCTGGGGCTGCTGGCCCTGGGGCTGTAGCTGGATCTGCTGCAGCACCTGGTGGCCCATCTGGCCCAGGATCACCTGCTGGATGGTGCCGGCCATTTCGGGCTGGTTCTGCAGCCCGTTGGCCTGGCTCGGAGAGTCTATGTCGTTGTTCTGATGCTGTGTTTCTGCTCCTCCACCATCCGACCCGGTGCACACGACCTGGCCCCCGTCGGACATCCCGTCGCCGCCGGCAACCGTCGTTATGGTACCGGCGTTACCAGTCCCAGACACGGTTGCCGTGGTCACCAGCTGGCTGCCGTTGGCGATTGAAAAAGTGCCATCGGCGGATTGTATGAGCTGCACGGCCCCTCCCCCTCCCACATTGTTAATAACAGGCAGCGCTAGGGTCATGCCCCCAAGGTTGATGGGTACTGTAGTCATCATGGGAGCTTGGGAGCCGGACAGGGCCTGCAGCTGTAGGGGGAAGGACTGGGCTGGCCGTATCTGCAGTGGGACACTCTGGTTGGCTGAGTTGGTGAGGATGGCCTGCTGATTGGCCGGCTGGAGGATGGTCTGGCCTTGGCCCTGCGTCTGGATGAGCTGCACAGTCTGCTCTTGGAGGCCTGTGATGGAAGCCGACTGGGCGGGGCTGATGTGGATCTGCTGGCCGTCTGCGGTCTGCAGTTGGGGGATGACCTGGTACTGAACACCACCCCCGGCACTGGGCATGTTCTGAACCTGGATAATTTGGAATTGTTGCTGTTGATTGGCTGCCACACTGTTAGTCCCGCTTATTGCCTTCATCTGCCGGAAGATAAGGAAATCAAGTTAGATTTTACACTTTGAAAAAAAATTGATAGATGCAGACAGAATTGAATACAAATTGTCTAAGATAGTGAAACAGAAAGGGAGCGTTTTGCTCCAGGTCTGGGTGGGTCACCTTGCGTCCACCGGGCGAGCTCTCGCAGGGCAGGGTGGTGGCCAGCGTCACAGCGACCGGCTGGTTGGTGTTCTCCTTGGCCATGGCGGGCGCAGTGGTGATGATCTGCCAGCCGTTGCCCGTAAACTGGGCGGGCACCAGCTCCAGCTGCTGGGGCAGCAGGGCCTGGGCCCCGGACGTGTCCAACACGATCTGCCCCCCCTGGAGCTGGGCCGCCTGCAGGGGGATCTGCTGCTGGGTGCCCTCCACTCCCCCCTGGCCGCCGATCTTACTGCAGGTGGCCGCAAGCAGAGCCAGCGGAGAGGGCTGCGAGGATTCCTGGAGATTGGGGGGGGGGGGGTGAAGAAAAAAAATTAAAAAATGAGAGAGAGAGAGGGGGAGAGAGAGGGATAGGAAGAGAGAGAGAGAGAGAGAGAGAGAGAGAGAGAGAGAGAGAGAGAGAGAGAGAGAGAGAGAGAGAGAGAGAGAGAGAAAAAAAAAAAAAAAGTGAGCGAGACCAGCCAGTGGGGGTGGGCAGTATAACAGGAAGCGAGTGGGTGGGCGTGTGAGAACCACATTGCTCTTTCCTCAGTGCGTATACGAGAAGAAAATACCTCCTTCTCTCTCTTGCGCGCTCTTTCTTTTTCTTTTCAAAGGAACTGGGTTGCTAGGAAATATATAATGCCACACACCTCTCTTATACTGTACCGTAGACCCAGATTTTTAGGAACAAACATAATGGCAGTGGAATCAACATCACTACTGCGACCAATGTACCCATTAAACCACAAAAGATTCAGGAAACGACAATTATTCACTAAAATAAATACATGCAACTTGCAACATGCAAGAAAATTTTTTTTTTTTTTAAATCAAAAAGCCTATTTTAAACCTATTTTAAAAAAAAGCCTAAAATAAAAGCAAATGATTTTTGAGGCTATGTTTTTAAATAACAGTGGTATCCACAGGGGCAAAGATATGACCACTGTTTGCAGACTATTAATCAGCACGGACCGCCTTAAAAAACAAGCAGGAAGTGAAAACCCAGCAGAGAGAGCGAGAGAGAGAACGAGAGAGCGAGACACGCCCCCAGTGCTGGCTCGCGCGCAGCACCACCACCAGTACATTAGCGGGGCCCTGCCCGCCGGTCCGGGTCCGGTACCGTACCTGTGGTCCAGAACTTTTCCCCTTTTTAGACGCTTTCCCTCCTTCAGTTCCCGGCGTTTCCTTCTTCAAGTCTGCAAAAAAAAAACAACAACAAAAAAAAAAAAACCGAAAGGGGGGAGGGGGGGGGAGAAAAAAAAACAAAAAAAACGACGAAAGTGTCGTCGCGGGATGATGTTCAGATTAAAGTATCACACGTATATTTCCATGTCCTTTTGAATAAGTGTTATATATTTGCCTAGGGTCCAAAGTGTACAACATGGCCACGGCAACTGTCAAGTGCTTCCCCCCCCCCCCCCTCCCCAACCACCCACCCCCACAACCATGAACACATTGCAGAAATGACACCAATGACCATTAAACACGCACACAAAAATGAACCCACAAATGAAGCTCATCATCGACATGAAAGGTGGGTGAGGGGGGGGGGGGGGGGGGAGGGGGGGTGAAGGGGAGGGGGGGAGGGAGGGACAGAAAACAGAAAAGCCGCCTTTCTGTCAGGCGGGCCAGAGA